>LUCH01001386.1:64280-116929 GCA_013368495.1 Paragonimus heterotremus
CTTGAAAGGTTTGCTTCATCACATATCGCAATTATGACCATTTATGCGGCTGTTTCCGGTGTGCCCTTCTGTATACTGACGACTCAAAAATCTGAAATGCTAAAAACCCCAGTGTACTGCAGATTAATCCTGATGGTGTTAAGCATCATCACCATCATAGACAGCAATACATCAGTGGTTCACATTGATGCTTAGCTACCACACAACCATAAAGAAGAATAAAAAGCAAATCCTATACAGGAAGTGAGAAGAAAAGACAGGGAAAGGGGAGGGGACCTAGTCACTAAAAATAGCTACGTCTACATTCAAACATACAACATCAAGGCGCCTACACCTTGCAAACAAACAACCGAGCTGTAAGTGAAAGTAAGACGTCATCAGCAAGACAGCTTCCTCACGGCTTTCACTGCCCTGCGTCATTAATTGCACTCACTTCGCAAATGTACCCTGAGTGAGTTTATTAAGTGTCTTTGGCAACCCGTTATCGCGATGCGTTTGGCAATGACGTTTCATTTCGAGCAGTCAGTTCAATAAGTTGGGGCTGGCGCATTATCATTTGCTTCAGACATTTTAGGGTATGTTTGGCCGTTCGCTGTGATACCCGTCGATGTGACATGTCAGTACTACTCAGCAGCTTCGTGCAACTTTGAGTGCCTGTTCTGCGCACAGTAGTATTCGGAATCCGACATCACTGTATCATCCACTGAGCCTTCGAGTTAGGTTAGCTTCTCGTTGTCAAGTAAGTTATAGTCTGGAACCGTTAGTTCCCAGTAGAGTCCTCAAGAAAAATTTGTAGGTAGCAGGACATCTCGTTGAGCCACAGGGTCCATCTGGACCTTACATATCACGCCACTTCAGCGAAATTATCGATCATTGATAGGACAGATTAGGCTGCCCATTTTCATTATTCCCTACTCCCCAGTCCTCAACTCCAACTTATTCGGGGCAGGACACCTACTAAACGCTTTTAATATCTGCGCACTTCCGACAAACAAGCCAGTAGACTATTTGGGCGTGAAATCTGTAGAGTTTGAATTCGAATGTGTGTTACATCTGCGATACTCGTATTTCAGATCCTTGTAGTGTTTCTCAACTGTACTCGTTCATAGACAGTAGTACGATTCAGATATTCCTTCTACGAGTCATTCGTGTTGGTATAGTCAAACGTCACGGCCACAATGAAGATTGAGCTGAGTTCCAAAGCAAGCCGTGTTCTACCCTCCTGGGTTTCTGGATATGGTCGCTCGTGCGTCATCAGAATTAGGTCTTCTGTAGGCGTCTGCTAAAGCAGATCAGAAGAAAGCAGTATATATGTCATAGCCATATATGTCTCAACAGAATGATTCAGATGCTACCAATTACGATTCCTATGGTACCTTTCTTGATTCCTTGAAACAAACTAAACAATCGGGCACTATTATGCCCATCAGCATTATGACAGCGTAATTTGGTAGTCCTACTGTAAAAGAGAAGCGGCCAGGTGGATTGCTACGAGTCCACATGCACCTGACGATCCCTATATGTCGAGTTGGTTATTTTCGCTTGAAAAATAGCGGCCCGTTACATGGCGACTGCTCCATGCAACCCAACTATAGTCGCACAGTGTCCACATTACCCAGGGCGCTACCCTTTCAAGAGGCGGTGCACATGTTGGAACAACTGCTTTGATTCATGTTACGAGAGATTTAATGGTAAGATTTTGTTGTTGTCACAGAGATCTACTTGCACCTTTAAAATGGCTAAGTAGAAACCGAACTGCCAGTTCACACGAAGCACCCATCAAAATCGATGACAGTCTAGCTGATCAGCAATAAAGGGTAGTGTGGTACGAACGAGAAGAAATTTGAACAGCTATACGAACTTGATGCGAAAAGGTTTGTTTCTGAAGAGCACTGTGGAAACGGCAGAATTAGATTAATGTTTGTTCCATAAGATAAGCGTGAAAACTTAGAGTGATCCACTGACTTCGAATGCGACAATGACAGGCGGGAACTGATATTTGCGAGTAGTCTGCCTAAGTGCTGTTAAACCTATCTGGCTGGCGAATAGATGAATAAGGAGTGGTACTCACCATGGAATAATTGTGTGTCATTGCCCCTAAGTCTTGATTACTTTGAAGGTTAACAAAGGCGGTATGCAAAAAGATTGATCGTGAATCTATGGCTTGCACTGCCGACCTGAGAGATAGACTAAGCGCTTTAAAGGACACTTCAACGGCCTTAAGTCACACCGTTCACCTGTGGGCATTGGAATTAGTGAGATTAGTTACGATGTTTAAGACGATTCTAAGACAAGAACTAAAGTAGTCTGACCGAAGCGTAACGGAGGTCATGACTCAGATCCGCTTGCCTAAGATCTATTCAAAGACGAAGGTGAGGGATTGATGTCTTAAATTATCACATTCCTCTGTTCCCCGTAGGAGGCTGAAGGGCGGTCTCGCTATTGCTATTTACCAACGGTCAGTTTTGTTTTCATAACCAAAGTCAGAAACTCAGGTGGTAATCACATAGTTATTAACCTTGTTTCTATCGCATCCGAGATGCTAATGGGTCTTAAATTATGGTGGTCTCTGAAGTCCAGAGAAAACCGGATAAGATATAAACAGGCAACTTCCAACATGGCCATTGATTTACCATTCATATGTCCACCTTAGGATAGGCACTGAGGCATCGGAACTCGGTTCCTTTATCAAAGTCAGTGGATCTGTCGACTCTTTATGATCCGACTGTCTAACAAGTTCTCTGGGGCAGTCGTTATGGAAGGGAAGTTCCAGTGTGATATGTAACATTGTCGAAGTAGTTGTGTGTTCACTTTGAGTGCACAGCGCGCATTTATAGGCAGCTGTTTTGAGGCTTCTTCTCCTTACATAGAGTCAGACCTGAGTGTTCAGTCTCGCCCTTCTTATCTATCTATGAGATGGATGGTATTCTAAGGGGATTTCTCGGAAATTCCAGCGACCTCGCAGTAAGGCATCTGCCAGACGCTAAACTGACTGATATTGAGTAGGCGGACGGCAATGCTATATTTGGTACTTCTGTAAACAACACACAAGTCGCACTGAACCCGTGAAGTATGTATTTCATACTTACAAAGTGTGATAGGTCGTTGTATACTTGTGTTGTTCCTTTTTGTATTTGCTTTTGTGGGCAAACCGCTTATGACTGCCGATCACATCATTTACTTAAGTAGTGTCATCTCTCTGGCTTACATTATTGAAAAGTCAGTCAAGTCAAGGAGGACACATGACGTTTGATGGTCGGATAAAAGGAAAGGTTTAAAATGCATGTTTTATGAATATATGATTTATTGACACACGGCCCATTCGGGAGGAAGGTGGGAACGAGCTTTCCGTATTTGACGACCGCTATATCCACCACTTAGCTTGTATCAAACTGGTTGGATGTATTTTGGAAAACTCCAAGTTTGTAACTGATAGCCGAGGCAAGTGCTGTTTTGGGATGTACTCTGCATACTGTGTATACGTTTCATTGCACGCTGTTCAGTGTATCTACTACGGGTTGCGATGGATCTCCAAATGGCCAAGAGATGACGTCGTCGTTAACTACTAAAGACTTTGTCGCCACCTTAACAAGATTGATAGGTACTGCCTGTAAGAGAGGAGAATGTGTGACCATCCACATCGACAGCTAATAACGCCCCTTGGTATAGCAGTAGGTGACAACCAATAAAGATTATGTACCCTTAAGGTTGTCAACTCATTTTCGTCATAAACTTCTATCGATTTCGTTCAAAACTGTGCGGAAAATTCTTGCCCAAATGTCCACTTTCTTGTTTGGTACTCGGGATTCTGGCAACTACCGACAGAATGCTTGGACGAAGCCCTTTTTGTTAACAAGTAACCTGAAGTGGTGCTCGGTAAATAGCACCATACAACATTTTGATCAATGTAGCAGCGGAGCGATCTGCCGTAAGTTCAGGTGTGATAGTGTACAAGTGTACGGACTTCGCTGTTTGATAGCGTTGTTAATTTACTGTCTTATGACTTACTGAGAAGTATAAGAACGTGTTTGACCTTTGGCTCACATCATCACTTATTGCATGGAGGTTATGGTTTGGTTGCTACTTTTGTGCAAAGTAACCGATCACAGCCAGTTACATGAGGTTTTTGGCAGCAGTGGTTTTGATTTTGTTGAAAGGGTTCATAGCTAACGGGGCCACAAGCGTGGAACGTACTTTCGACAGTGATAAGTACAACGGATGCTACAGACTCATAACGGAATATGTTCAGTTATTTTGACAGTAAACGATTTAGGGCAGTAATACACAAAAATCAGAGTTATACCACATACTAACAAACCTAACTGGAAAAATGATTACAGAGTGACTATTGTGTTTTTCTCGTCGACGTTCATTACCGTCTTCCTTCCTTCATATCCCCGCCTATCCTACTGTACCTTTAGAGACGCTGTCGTAGACATCAGAAAGATCAACACAATTGAATTCAAGACAACTTCTGTGTTCATCACAAAAGCCTCCTCCCTGAATGTGTGAACGATGAAGGTACACACAAAGTGTGCCATTATTTCAGTAAGTTTGGCAATAACCAGAATTTTTCTAAACTCTGTTTTGTATCAAGCCCCCAAAATTGTTGATACGCTAATGTATGCTAACAGTTTATAAAATACGCTTAATGTGACCCTTCAAACATACTGTGACGTAGCTGGAACATTCTGGGAATATTATTGTCCACCGGTAACATTAAATTGTAAAGGATGTCGGGAGCCACATTTAACGTGTTCAACAAAGTAAGCGTCCAGGGGGATGTCTGTCAGAGATGGAAGACATTATGTAAATTTCTGGTGTATTTTAATTTTCCGCTCTCTGTTAGGAATTATTGGGATCACGTTTGTGGAATGACATAAATATACTACTAACAAATTTTTCTAGACAGATCACAAGACAACCACGGGCTAGAATAGGCTGACACCGAAGGGACAGGAGAAAAGTGATTCCTTATCAACTTGAATATATTGGGGTAATGTCATGAACTTCACCAACTGTGGACATGGCAAGTTATAAAAGTGATCCGGAAGATGTCAAAATAGCCAAGCAAGGAGGTAAATCGCGGGGTCTTTTGAACGTATAGAGACAAAAAGTACATTAAGTACTAGAAAGACCTTTCAAACCTTAAAACACTTCCGATGTTTGATTCGAAAGTGGTTAAGAGAGGTGGGGTTGTTTTGTGTCATCGCAGTCAAGCAGTCGCCTAGGATGGTGAGACATGTGACTCCAGTTTTACAAATAAAACAGTTCTTAGGAATTGTTCGAAGCTCAACGATGGATCTATGTAAGTAAATATATAGGGACCTGAGCGGTAGTTGGATGGATAGCCTGACGTGCAAACACTGGGTGATTCATAAGTTCCATTGTGGGGCGCTGTGTATTAAAAAAACTTAAAGAAGGGCGCAAGTAGTCGAGATGAACTTTTTCGGTGGTTCAACAACAGGGCTATCAGATTAAGCAGGTCAAAGTGCAATCGAAAGGCATACCTGTGTATTATATTCCGATCATGTAGATAGGCCAGCGCTTTTGTGCACTCCTTTGTTACGGCCGCAATTGCGGGCGTAGGCATCACTGTTTCAGTAAGCACATCCGTTAGAGCACCGCCGTCCAGATATTCCATTACTACCCACAGTTCGTTCACCCCTTTCAAAAGAAAAGAATCCAAATAGTTCACAATATTCTCATGTTTGAGCTCCTTCATGACTTCGATTTCTGAAATGATCAGCTCTCGTTTGGGTTGCTTGTCGATACGCATTACTTTGATGGCCACCGGTCGTCCGGTACTACGGTGTGTGGCCAAACGGACAGTTCCAGAAGCACTAGTATGCAAAATGAATGAGTGAACAAAACTTAAAGAAAACCCGGCATGTGTAAAGGGTTTTATGAATTCGTTTGAGAAGCCTGAGATATATAAGTTACAACATAGATGCGAACAGTCTGGTAATAAAAAACCACTTTTCAGCAGTGGTTGTGAGCAGTCTCATTATTTACATCAGGTATATATGTATATCCATAAAATAAGGGTCTAACCAAATGAAGTGAGAAACGAGTAAAATTTATTTGCTTAGGCAAAAAGTTTTTGAATCAACTGATTAAGAATGACTCGGCCAGTCATACACAGCACGACTCAGCCAGATAGTCGACAGTACGTGTTACGGCATTATGTAAAACATGCTTAGTCTTAAGTGGATTGACTAAGTGTTCATCATACAACTTTAAACATCTGTTTAGATGGTAAGCTGGAAGATCCGAATTCTCAACACAGCTAGTATTCAGCATTCACCGATGGCTAGAATTGGATATTCCATAGGTTCACACGTTAATCTATGCTCAATGCTGTCACATGTTTGACCCATGCGTGTTGAATGTCAGTGAAACCGATGTGGAGGAGAATCCCCTGTTATATACTTGAGGATGACTTCTTTCCAAGGGCCATCTGGTACAAAGCATTCCTGTTAGTTTGCTGGTGTTTCGAGCTACTGATGAAACCGGCCTGCATATGCCCTATTGAATTGTATACCGTAAGAGTGGTGTAAACACGGAGATGGCTCAACCAAATAGGTTTGGTTTAGTGGTTTAATTAAACCGTCCGTTCATTCATTGATTCCCAACCGCCGGGAGCCTGACGAGAAGGTTCTGTGGCCTAGGACACTGCCTAACGTAACAGTGACGTGGAAGAACATATTTACCCACAAAGGATAACATCTACTGAACCAAAATTAAGTTGAAGAACTAGGAATGGTATGAGTGCATGTACCCCATTGACTGGATACTTTGTCGTCTCAGATAGCTCTACTATCTAACGACTGGAGTGATCAATAGGATCTAAACCAGGTAGACGATACCTGGTCACTTTGGTTAATAAGTCAGAGCTTTCATATTTCCTAACCCCGTCGTTACTTGGCTACCAGGTAGCGATGAACCCTAAAAGAGTGAACCAAAACCTGGTAAGAACCGAGAGCGACAATTGCTGAAGGTTGGTAGGAGTTATTTAATCCTGTGTGACCAAATAATTATATCGTCACTGTAACTTCGCCCATGTACATCTTACAATCGGAGCTCATTTATATTCAAAATGAAGCAGATTTCATCGCGACATAAAAAATTGGACTATAATATGTTTTTCTGTTTTCACATGATGAGCACGTAAAAACAACTTCGACTTTACTCACTTTTCCCGGTAGATTTGCAGTCATAACGACCGCTCACTTTATCTAAAGGCGTTGAAGTGAGCATTTCATCAATTCAACTGAGTCAACTGAGTAGCTAACATTCCAGCCAAATTTTATGAAGGTCAGAGTTATGTTCACAGTTTAAACCAAGACGTATCCAAGTAACGAGTTATAAGAGCGAGTCTCGAGTCTAGTAGGTCAGTTGGGAAGTTCATCTGAATGAAAAACTGTTAACACAAACTTGAGTGGTTTGCAACTAGCAGCAGGCAAAAACCCAGATTTCCTTCAGGTTGACCTTGCTCCTAGGTTCAGTGATGCTCCTCCTCCTGCATAACTATCTCCGAGGCAAATATAACTTAAAAAGTGTAAGTTTACTAGGAATGACAGATATGTAGGACATGGGAGCCCAACCGAAGACAGTAATTGGTTACGACTGCACAATTTCAAATCTGACCTGCTCCACGTCTGGTCTGACCAGTTGGGCATTATCCAAATGATCACAAAACTAGCTAATTTCACCATACGAACAGGGCTACTAGAAACCACGGTCTACTGATCCCATGAGCATCACGTGATCAGTCGTTTAACTGTCGATGTACAGTCAAAAAGTTTTATTGATTTTACTTGAACACTACTCACTTGATTGCAACTTTCGCATTCAGCTAGCTTTTTCAGTCGGACTCGTTAGAACTCATCAGTACTGCACACCATTTGTCCCGACCGAGATTGAAATTCCGGTTTACGTTCTGGTGATTTGAACATGCTCACCACTGCGCCAGTGATTTCACAGTGGGCACGATGAAAGTAGCGTCTCCAAAGCCCAGCCACAACCACTTGAAAGCAACGCCATTGATACGGAAAATGAGCACACCCAGGTGGTTCAGCTGCCTTAAGTTCAACGAAGGTAGTCACTTTTTACTGGCCACTGTTATTAGGAATCAAAGCAACTGTGAGGTAATATTTTCACAGTGTAACTGAGGGTGAGCTGCTTCATCCAAACCACTGAGCGGCAGACACGTTACGCAACATATGCTAAACTCATGAAATGGTCACACTATACATCACGTGCAGCATTTGACCCCGCAGTCGTCTGATTCAGATACCTGTCGGATTTTCCTTTCAATGGCATTAAATCATTAGTTAAGTTTCATCAGCATTTTGCTCTTGAGGTGTGCTGGACCAAAAATGTTGAGACGTGATTAGTAATCCTTATGTCGTCAAAATTTCTGGGAATTATGGGGGCACTTGACTATATAGCTGTAACCTGTTTGAGAGTTGGCTGACAGCTGAAAGCAATAGGCTGGTGACAACAAACAATGACAACAAACAATTACGACAGCAATATGAAGTTGATGATACAGCACTAAAATCGATAAGCACTCCATCACCAGAAATTCACGTGACTTCGGCGAACTTTGATAAAAGAAACTAACGTTAAGCAAACGAGATTCTGACTGCAGAACAAATAAACGTGGATCAATTCAATTGTTCGCACCTGTCTTTGACGATGGTACATACTTATGTGGTACATGACGTAAGACAGGCAAGCATGTGTAAGTGAACAGTGAATAATGTGATGGAGAAGACGTCGCTATTTACCTCCACAGAACTGGAATCGGAGACAACAGTCAGTCGTAGTAAAATCA
The DNA here is from genome assembly GCA_013368495.1 of Paragonimus heterotremus. Classification (NCBI taxonomy): domain Eukaryota; kingdom Metazoa; phylum Platyhelminthes; class Trematoda; order Plagiorchiida; family Troglotrematidae; genus Paragonimus; species Paragonimus heterotremus. The sequence continues at coordinate 73,123 of LUCH01001386.1, forward strand.
GCCACGTAAGATTCGCTTTGTCTCGAAAGTCCATAAACTTTGTCCAATTTGCATAGACAGAATACCTAAAAGCACTATGCAAGGAATGCGTTCAGTGTGAAACGTACAGTTTGACGTACGGACATGTGAAATCGTAATGCACGATTTAGCACAAAAATAACATAGGACCACAAATCACGATATTTGACTGATTCATGTGAGTTATGTTGCTTTCTCACCGCTCGAGTTGTTATCATTCAACCATACCACAATTATGTGCACCTTACAACTGATTGATAGCGTGGATAGTTAAAACTGAATCAGTGTGAATAAAAGAACGGCATTTACAAATTAACCGTCCAGTCTAGTTTTATTGGACAGGGCGCCTAATAATACTGTTCATCAGCTATTGCATTGTCCTCCATTAAACTAGGGACAAGTCATCTAATTTAATCATATTTGTCCTTCAGATCTTAAAAGTATAAATCCGGTTATCCTTAGACGGAAATTCACCGTTCGTGATTGAACACCTAGCTACTCCAAACAAAGTTTGCCGGACAAGTCGCACAGGTGAAGTAGACCAATCAGACCAGTGGATCCAAAACTCCCTCAGCTCATCACTCACCAGGTTTAACGTCACCGCCCCCTTAGCGTCCTAACTGCAACATCACAATTTTCTTCAGTAAACATGCAATAAGTGAGCACCGAAGTCAGAGTAGAAACATATAGATTAATATTATGAACAATAGCACTGTGTGCTGAAAATTAGTGTGACCTCTAGGCCAGATTCAACTACATAAGCTTGTAAACATTGTGCTAAAAGTTAATCAGAGTTTTTAATTCTAGTATTCAAGTGTTTGAGGCGCTGCTATGTTTTTGCCCTTCTAATGTGTTCACGTTGATCCAATGACACTGTCGTACACTTTGGGGGAAAACTACAGTGACAGCAAATTATCACGTGGAAGGACGACGAGGCCTGGCGTGTATGTCAAGTCACAGATGAACGAGACACATCGAAAAGGTCCCGTGAATGAATGCAAGAGATTCGTTTGTTGTGCGCTGCCTGTACGTGACACTGTTTGATCATCCGTGCTACAACGACATATTCGATCATACGGCTTGATTCTTGAACCGGGAAGGAGAAATTGCGAGCACCAAACGTTTACCGAGACGAGTCAAAAAAACAGACCTCACGGGCTGTGAAAATATATGACAGACAATTACCATACAAAGCAGCCAGAACAGAGGAGAAATCACACGCAAAGACCATGTATGGCGATCGCGGTGTTACAATGAATCCAGTTATGAGTGTCAGCACGAAATCGAGAAAAGCAGTCAAGACAGGATTGAAACATACACTTGCTCGACTGCACGACTACAGTCTGATTGTGAATTCGCCTCAGAAAATGTGGACGGAAATACGCAAGCTCCATTTCAAACACCTGATGTCTGTCTATACCTATAGGTTTCTACGATTTCGAAAGTGGTAATACCCCCGATCTCGGGCTGAACGGCGGCGCATAAATTGCTTTGCTTGCTTCATTAAGAGCTGCACTCCGTAACACCTCCTCTTTGAGCTTGTTGGTCTTACGCGTGTTATCGAGAATTAACCTAGAGAGGTTGTACGACGGCTCATAAAAGACTAGGTCCCAGAACTGTAGATAACGTTTGATCACTCCCTGTTGAACGTCAACGTTATGCAACTCTGGCGTGCATCATTTGAGACTTTTGCGAGGTCTACTAACTCTATTACTCACAGCCCATAATATTTTGAAAGACTTGTTCGTTCCGCAAGCACCATCATCATCATCATCATCATCATCATCAAAAATGAGCCTGATCAAAGGTACCGTGGCTCGGGCCGCCGCTCGCCTCAACAATGACGTGGAATATCCTGGAAGGAAACGTTACTAAGAAGGTTGAGAATTAATAAAAGAAGACTAAGCGGAAGAACTAGAAATAGTATGGATACAGGTACGCCATTTACTGCGACACATCGCCATCTCGGATAGCGTCTCTAACCAGCGGTTTGAGTGATCACGAGGACCCCATCCAGGCAGGCGACGCCTATCCACTCTGCTCAATGGAGCAGTCATAGTCTTCATATTTCGTGACCACGTTGTTGGTTGACCACCACGCGGTTTTACCCTATTGTTGGTGGTCTCAGTATATAATGCCCGGTACGGTAAACGATCGGATGACATACGGAGTACGTGACACAGCCAACGCAAGCTTTGTACCGTGATTAGTTGACCAATAGATCGCGCATCCCGAGCATTCCGGAATACGCGCCGGCGAACTTCCACATTGCTCACGCAATCACACCACTCAATATGGGCCAATTGGCGGAGACAACGATGATCAAACACAGCGAGTCTGTTGATATGTTCTTTGTGAACAGGCCACGTTTCCGAACCATAAAACAAAATGGAGCTCACACAAGCATTATATACCCTTCCTTTCAGTGACAACCGGACATCTTTCCGACGCCACAGATGACGTAGTTTGGCAAAGGCAACTCGTGCCTTCGCAATCCTCGCTGATATCTCATCAGCAATAATACAGGCTGACGAGATGGTGCTACCCAAGTATGTGAAACAGTTCACAGTCCCAAGCGAATTACCTGCAATAAAGAAGACTTAATTACGAAAAATCAGAATTTCCGATAGATTCAAACTCGCGACCGAAACTGCATGACCAGAAACGACAAGTGTTTCACTAGCTGACTTGCGAAGCCACGCTGTAAGCTCAGTGTGAACTGATTGAGAAATTCTGCCTGGAAAGTCAGTCTGATGGATCATTTTGTGGATTCCATATGGCATACTGGATTGAGTGGGTAACTGAGTCCAAATGCGAAATTTCTGGATTTCCGACGTGACTTTGTAACTCAGCTGGTGGAACACTTGCCGCAACTGGCCATAATGTTTCTGTAGGTGGTTTGTAGTTAGCAAAAGTCTAAGTTTTTCGCAGCTGGATCTCCTCTAAAATTAGTAACTCGGCTACAATCCTTATCAGTAACGCATTCTTTAACGGCTTCGAATTCGGCCGGACGTCTAGACAGTCTATGTCACGAGCTATTCTCTAGCCAGCATCGAGGGAGCAATTTCTAAGGTACACGTTCAAGCACCGTGCCTACTGTTAAGCTGCTGCTGTACTCAGAAATTCCTGTTAGACATGAAAGGCTAGGAATTGTACACTAGACGACTCAACGTTTGTAGTCTGTGACCTATCGGAGCATCATTCTGGGACTTATTTCCCGGAACTCGACATTCAATCTGCATCAGGAAACGTGAACCGATGTACGCCAGGTGTATTTCAAACGACTAATGGTTAATTTTACTTATAGGTTTGTATAATTTTGAGGGTGACGATAACCCCCCCAATCCCGGAATAAACGGTACTGCGTGATTCGCTCTGCGTGCTTCTTTAGAATATGTGCTTGCTAACATGTACGTGTAATCATCTGAAATTAAACTTTAAACCCAATACATGTGGTCCATATTCGTTGTCCGTCATTTCCGAAGTAATCCGTCTGTTAAACATTCTACCATTACGGCTTTTAATAAACACTGTGCTTTAAGTGACATGTGAAGGAAAGTCCAGGGAATCTGGTTCCGGATTATTATCGTAACACCCCGTAAATGGATGTTGCAGAAAGTATCAACTGCTACTGAGTTAAACGTTGATTCACACTCATATATTAATCTAAACATATTCAATAAATCATAACTATGCAAGTAAGTAAACTTGTCCCGCTAGGTTCTTTTCCGTTAATCGTTTCGTAGATCTGTTTCAAACAGTCCAGTCCTAATTACAATGTGGCTGAAGAGTTTTCCGTCCGCTTCCGTTAGTTAATGAGCCAAGGGATTAGTCATCCGTACACACCAGTCAAATGCTGCTCAGAGCAGGCTATTGAGACAAGAATCCGATGTGTTGGACCAGCCGATAAGGTTCTTTGAGTTAACTGAATGTTTTCCGAAGTCCGAAACAAACATACAACCGTTTGAAAGCGTCGTACACTAGACCAGTACCACCCTACTGCACTTATCTTGGTTGGACGCACGAACCTAAGTCTCCCGACTCTTTAATCACCTCATCAGTTGGTAAAGTCACATATACATTAAACCAGTCAGCACAGCTTTGTTGAAAAATTCCTCTAGTTACTAACTGTTTCTAAGTTATACTACTGATTATAATTTTTTTAAGTGCATCTATCTGTTGGAAGATCGATGGTACACAAACAGCTAGCAACGAACTGACAGATAATTATCGATTTTTACCTACTCAATAGCCAGGATGGAAAATTTTCGTTTTATATCTAGGGTGTACCACGTGCGACCATTTGACAAAAGAGTGATGATCGCCTATAGTGTGTCCATGTTCAACTATAATTATGTAATTAACGATTAGGTCAAATCTTTACTGACAAGTTTTAGACTGTTATGTCGCACACATAGCCCACTTTGTGTAGAGTGTACACTAATCTGTTTTTATCACAAACTATCTTTAACTTGCCAGTCAGAAATCGAGAAGGTTACCTGAGGAAGAACACAAAATACTGTGAAACATTCTACATCTTTCATATCCCAGTAAGTTTATGTCTATAATTACATTTCACTTGCGATCAACCATTCTCTGGTTCTCATTCAAAGTCATCTATATGCTTTCTACAAGATCGCAGTTAATTGTCACCTTTCGCATTCACAATTCTCAAGTTTTTAGCTACTGAGATACAAGTCGGCACAGTTTTTTTTATGGTGAAAGCACATAACTTCAAATTGAAAGGTACTGGATGGCAAGTGGTTACTGTAGGACTAGTGAATATACCGGCATAAACGGTTTCGGAGTATATCAACTCCGTCCGATGAGCCATTTGAAAATCTATTTAAATCAGTCTACGCACCAGCCGTTTCTACGTCTGTCATGATGTGTGAGAAAAAATACCTTCTATCACATATGCACAGAACACTATGTCTTTCACACGGGCTACCCATTATTTCCAGATACGTGAAGAACAGGCAGGATTTCGATCCGGTCGGGAGTGTGTTGATCATATTTTTACCTTACGACGGATCTTGGGACATCGGCACTGTTACAGACAGCCGACAGTCGTGATCTTTTGGACCTAAAGGCTGCTTTCGACCCAGTTGCTCGTAACGTTCTCTGGAGCTGTCTCCTTCGCAAGAGAGTACCAGAGAAATACGTGAATCTATTGAGATCACTGTATGCTCACTCTGTAAGCAGGGTGAGAGTTTATGGACAACTGACTCGGGCGTCCAACACTTCTAGTGGTGTTCGTCAGGGGTGTCCGATTTCCCCCTTCCTGTTCAATTTTGTCATGGACGACATTCTGGAGGGTGCACTTCGAGGTTACAGTGGGCTCGGAGTTGAATTTCTTCCTGGCGCTAGATTGACCGATCTGGAGTATGCGGACGACATTGTTTTACTTAGCCCCTCTGCTGAAAACATGCAGACCATGCTGGACAGGTTGAGCAACAGAGCGGGTTTGTATGGAATGCGCTCTGCACCTTCAAAGTGCAAAGTGTTGCTTCAAGACTGGGGCATTTCCACTCCTACTTTCTTTATTGCAGGTAATTCGCTTGGGACTGTGAACTGTTTCACATACTTGGGTAGCACCATCTCGTCAGCCTGTATTATTGCTGATGAGATATCAGCGAGGATTGCGAAGGCACGAGTTGCCTTTGCCAAACTACGTCATCTGTGGCGTCGGAAAGATGTCCGGTTGTCACTGAAAGGAAGGGTATATAATGCTTGTGTGAGCTCCATTTTGTTTTATGGTTCGGAAACGTGGCCTGTTCACAAAGAACATATCAACAGACTCGCTGTGTTTGATCATCGTTGTCTCCGCCAATTGGCCCATATTGAGTGGTGTGATTGCGTGAGCAATGTGGAAGTTCGCCGGCGCGTATTCCGGAATGCTCGGGATGCGCGATCTATTGGTCAACTAATCACGGTACAAAGCTTGCGTTGGCTGTGTCACGTACTCCGTATGTCATCCGATCGTTTACCGTACCGGGCATTATATACTGAGACCACCAACAATTGGGTAAAACCGCGTGGTGGTCAACCAACAACGTGGTCACGAAATATGAAGACTATGACTGCTCCATTGAGCAGAGTGGATAGGCGTCGCCTGCCTGGATGGGGTCCTCGTGATCACTCAAACCGCTGGTTAGAGACGCTATCCGAGGTGGCGATGTGTCGCAGTAAATGGCGTACCTGTATCCATACTATTTCTAGTTCTTCCGCTTAGTCTTCTTTTATTAATTCTCAACCTTCTTAGTAACGTTTCCTTCCAGGATATTCCACGTCATTGTTGAGGCGAGCGGCGGTCCAAGCCACAGTACCTTTTGGTGAGGCTCATGGCTGTTATAATAATAATAATAATAATAATAATAATAATAATGCAGTTCAGATAAAATTACTGAAATGAATTTTCACTATGTCGTGTTCGAGCTTGCTAATGAATAGATCAACTAGGAAAAAGCTAAAGAGGGTCCCATATTTATACCCAATAATTCTTCAGTAAAATGTTCAGTTATTGTCACGTTGAACGCGCACCTCAATGGCATAGTCAGAATAGACAGTCTAACCTCCGACGTTTTTATATACTCCCATAAACAACGGAAATGTCATGTCAACGGTACATATGTGAACAACGAGTGATATCAGAATGGTGCATAAACTAGTTGTCGCTCAGAATATTTGTGACGTTCACACACACAAGATTGCCACGACTGCACTGACCTTAAGGTTGACATGCAGTTATTAATATTACAAAAAGATATCGTTTACCTTCACAGTGAGAGGTACTACACTTATTCATTACCAGTCTTAGTGTCCGGTTGGGTTGTGAATGTCCGATAGGGCATAAAGATGATGTGTGGATGAATTTGTAAGTTATAACTATCACAATAAGGTGTTCGATGTAATAAATCTCTTACAAGTTGTCCTGAATTACCATTTGTTAATTGTTTTTTTTACAATTTTTCATAGTACGTCTTTCGATCGCCAGCATACCATTATTTTATTTATAAGGTAGACAAGTTTCGTGTCCTTGGATGGGATGGAGAACGCTTAAATAAGCAGTTTGTTTTGCACGGAAGCATTTTTTTCTAAACACGGATGGATAAAATGTCCTCACCAGCAAACAAATGTTTCGGATGCAGGAAATATATTCCGTTTACAAGGTTTTTCATTCCTCAGACACAAATGACAATACGGGTGAGCACGATCGGAATGAAACTGGGCTCATTCACTGCTACTATCTGTAAATCACAAGCCGATTTACTTGTGCAAGTTTTCGAACCAAAGATTATTTTACACTCGATTGCCTCTACGACATAGACAACAAAATTCGGATTCACATCAGAAAACTGGTGGGATTCAAGGTGATGTTTTGAAAATTATGGACGTATTTATCAGAAGATGGTGTAATGCATCAAAATTGTAACGAGTGGAGTGAAAATTACTTGATCATAACATGCTATTGCTAAAAATAACATCGGATCTTTTACACTTTCGTTAACATGTGATCCCATGACTATCCATACTGACACTCTACACGTTAAGCTAACATTGATAACTCGTTCAAAGGTCCATATTGGTTGACAGTTCTTGAAAGCATGGTTTTTTCGGTGACTGTTTAAAACAGACTTATTCCAAGTTTTAGTCTAGTTCTTAGAATTTTATTTATCAAAAACTCAGGTTCGTCAGACAGTTTCTGTTGGTCATTAGATGGAAAGTTTCGAACTCTTAATTTTTGTGATGAACTCGCACTCTCATGACAGCTAAAACACGAGAAATCGAAAACTCATCTTTTCAAGCCCTCCTCAGCTTCGTACACAGTTCAAAGAAAAATAGTGTTTATCATTCACATGGTATGAGGAACTAAAATACGCTTGATTTTTTGATTAAATGATACGGAGTTTCGGACACACATGCGTGACTTACCCACTTCCAAGTACATCCTGAAGTTTGTATTCAGTTTCCGGACGTCCTGGATTAATTACCCATTCTGAAACGGAGAAGACGAAGTGAGTCATGAAAAATCCATTGCAATTCCTTCCAGCGTCAAGCACAATTAAAGATGCGCACAAATAAGCCCGACAGTTTACGCAAATTTTGTTGTGTTTCAACGTAACCCCCATAGTGCCCACACAAACGTCCTCTCCTCTTATCACTCGTATTTCTTCCAGTGCTCAGTAGGTGTCCACATATAATTGCACACCACGCATGCAGCTGTACGGATATGCTTAATGTGTTTAAATAATAACACACGGAATGAACTCCGTTTTTCAATTTTCCAGGCATGATCGGCTGACTGGTTCATGCAGACAGACCAGATAAATGTTTCAGTTCGTCAGTCAGTCTCTGTTAGCCATCAGATGGGAAGTTTCGAACTCTTGATTGATAGGGTCCGTGAAGTAAATAGTTAAGACAAAGGTAATTACTAAGAAAGAAAGACGGAACGAGTTATTCACTTTCGTACACTCAACAGTGGCTGTTTCTAGTTAACAAATTATTCGCTAATGAACAGGCGAAAGTTTATTCGAGTGTTAATAACTAGCATGACATGCATATACTATTGAATATACATAGAACAAAATAGACAGAAGGAGTTTACAAGCACAAATGTACAAGAGTAAATTAAACAGTGGATATCTACTTTAAGTTATCATAGCGGTCTTACCAGATTTCCGAAATGTACCAATGAATGTGATGTTAATTTATTCACTAGTCAATCCACATATAGTCGATCACGCTCAACACATTGACACTATGGTTTGTCTTGTCGTCGTTTGACATGAAATGTAAAGCTAATTAAAGTAATGCGTTTGAAATCGCTAGGAAAGAGAAGTTACTTGCCTTTTCACACATTCAAGTGTTTGAAACATTGAGTTTCCATTATTTAGTTCATCAAGACCGCAAGAAGGCGCTCTGTGGGGTGCAATCATTTTATCTGTTCTCACCAGTCGATTATGTAAAACTCAGTTACATAGATTCAGTGCATGACGACAAAACAATAAACCTAACGAACGTAATACGGAGTAAGTCAGGGTGGGGTGAACGGCCTCAATGCCACGGTAATGAGACCGATTACACACCGTATACGTATGGAATACATAGAATACACAGCCACGGTGCTTTGAAACGGCCAGTTTTATCCATGGCTAACTGTCTCCAAAACAAGCTACTTGGAAAACTCATGGACGAACTGAAAACAGTACGAAAATCTATAATGAGTTCAAACTTACAGGTACCTTTAGGCTGTTTCAGTCACTTTTTAAAATGGATATTGGCGACAATCATTCGTGTTCTCTTGACGTGTATTTTCTATTCAAAGACAGCGCATAACACAAAACCATTGAGTCAAATTACAAATGTTTTGCCTCATTTACGGCCGCAGTGGAGGTCTATATTAACACATCTCATTTTTCCAATTCATTTTCGAGGACCTGCGAAGTGGTGAAGATTAAAATGCCGCGACATCATTTGGGAGATAACGCTTGGTGTTAACGTAAGAAATTTACTGGCAAAGGTCCGTTATCAACACTAGATCGGTCCTCAGGCTGAATACTAAACTGAAGAACAGATTAACGTGACTTGCTGAAACTTGCTCACACAGAAAAAATCGTCCGTGCCCGGTGGTGTCTGACTACAACCAACGTGACAATCGGAGACGTTCCAACAGATACCGGGAGCCACGAAACATGTTACCCCTCCCAGTTGTTGTAACCTCACGGTACCGAGAGTTGTTCAACACAACTGAACCAGGACAACCAAAATCGGACTTGGAAACCGCCGGCCTCGAGACGCCCAAGAGGGCAGCATCCGTTAAAATAAAATAGGGATCCGGTCTTTTTGAGATTTGAAACATTCTTTTCCCGTTAAAAATTTTAACAAAGAAGACAACAGGTTGATATTGCCCTCGTTGATGGGCACTTGTATTGATGCAGTGGAATATTTCAGGGCATAAAATGTACAATATCCGCCTATTGTCCATTCGAAAAATTGCTCCAAACTTTAGCTGTTCACCAGGTATGATGCACCTTTGACATGCTACTTACGACTGGGTTTTTTTAGTATTCAGTTACTTTCAGAACATGGATGTGACAGGATTCTCATATACGGTTAATCACGGCTTACACGAAATGAGCCTGTCGTACTGATCTCGGCTCAGCTTTGAATGTACATCCAGGAGTTTAAACGCGTTATCCTATCTTGTAAAGCTGCATGATATTTGCTTTAAAAGACCATTAGACGCAGTCCTTTTTGTTGTTAATTCATGCTGATTTTCATTTTATCCAGGGGCTATAATGCTGTTTTGCTCACTCAACCACTTCACGGGCCGACCTACACTACAAAAAGGCGAGGTTGTGTCCTTGTGAACGCATACAACGTGTCTGTGCGACTTGCTCGCTTGTATGGTGCACTATTTATGGCGCGCCAGTGCGATCGCAGTCTCGCATGCGTTTAAGTCTGACTATGTGACATTTTTGGTTGGACAGTTGGTGCTTAATTTGCTTGTGCTCGCATGTTGTCATTATGCAGTCCATGATCTTAACATACAGTCGTGCTTATCTCCTGTTTTGTTCTATCATCTCTACCGTACACATGTTCTCATTGCCACAATACACTACTACTACCTAACTTTACCTGACTTCTACATTCCCAATACAAAAGTAACTATGTTGGTTGGAACACTATCCAATTGTTCATAAGTTCTATGTAGTCAACCGCATGTGCTTCTAAGTTGTACGTACAGTAAATTTACCCCAGAGCGAAATTACATGTTTATGTCTGCTAGGAAAGGAAATCAAGACGATTGTATAGTAGATCACGCAATCTGAAACTTTTTACGCAGCTTCGGGCAGCACTACATTAGAAGAACTAATTGCAATGTTGGAACTCGGATTGAACAGCACATTGAAAAACGTGAGATTGAAAGCACTTACTTAACAAGCACAAGAACAAAGTCCATCGCTGTTGTTTTAATCAGGAACAGTGATGTACGTTACAATGTATTCAGGAGCTAACAATTATGTACAGCTGGCAGCCCCTCTCTGTACACGTAATATATGTCGACAGAGCGACTGTCCTGTTAATTAGTCAATCAGTCAAAATGGACACTTTTAGATCGCCGCGATAACATGACCCAGATATCTATTGTTTGGTTTGTTTGTTTACAGTCTTTGAAGCCCGTATGATTGTATTGTCCCGTGTGTATGCTCAACAACCAAGCAGTATATGCGTGTGTTCATGAGTTAGGAAATGTCATGCCAATTAACACCACGTGATCTACGTCTTCTGACTCCATTGTTGGACTTAATGGACAGAAACGAATGTGGTTTGATTTCACTAATAACTAGAAGTAAATAAAAACGCAATATATGAGCAGAGATTGAAATTGGTCTATAGAATGGAGTTCGCAACTGATGACGTTGAGTGTCCTTCTCGGTAAAAGATAGAGTACACACATGTTAAAGATACATCCGGGTTAGGCCATGGGTAAGGTTGATTGAAACTCAAAAACAGTAGTTTAAAGAACAACCACTATAAACTACGTTTTCCACTGTTAGTCTAGCATGCCCCTTAGTCAGGGACCTAAGTCCTTCGTGTACGGACGATACGTTTTTGGAGTATTAAGAATCAGTTTTCAAACAACGCGGCTGCTCAGCAGTAGGCAATCATTTAGGTCTAGAGTTAACAAATGCCTCACTTAGAGTAGTTTACAAGCAAGTTTCGCATAATCCTTCCAGGAGTACGTCCAAATTTGTGATGAATATTTCGTAGCCTTCATAGACTCCTTACATTCCCATTTAATTGACAACCGTTTAAATGAATCTGGGAGAAAATTGCTGCTTCTACATGTTTCACTCACGAAGGGTCAGCAGAAACAAATTTAGTGGGTGATTTATAAGAGAATTATTTGAAGTTCCTGATATCGTCAGCTTTAGAGTATTGCACTCATGATCTGCAGGAGCAGATTGGCCAATATGCTGTTTACTAAGATGAGATAAACTTACATAGCTGGTTGGATACTATTAAAAGGATAATTTTTGGTAAGGACTACTCAGGGGGAATCTATATCCTACCACGACATAAAAATGCCCACAAATAAAACTCAGTGCTTGAGGAAGATGACCAGCTCACAGACCATGATTCCACCATAAAGCGGTGTTGAAGTTTGGCAGTATACAGACTTGAAACCAGATTTTCATAAAATCAGCTGCTTAGAATTCAAGTTACGAACATAAAGAACTGGTCCTTATTCGGTTTATTCTTACGTACATTGTCATTCGGTCTTTCGTCTAGTAACGACAGTCAGTATCAGTCGTCATACTAATTTATTTCATTTATGGCTCCAAGACTTGAATGTCATTGCAACAGAATCAAACCTTTTCGGCTTTTTAAACATTTTATCCTTCAAGACGTTCTTTATTAGTGTGGTCCGCCGTCCACTCACTGATATATTACGCAACCTCTGACCAGAAAGAGAGTGTCGTCATCTAATACGTACGGTATCCACGAAAGTGATTTCATGCGGTTATTCTTTAGAGAAGACTGGGTTTCTTACCATACGTTATCAGCTCCTGGATGCAATGAAGTTCACAAATGGAGCAGCGTATCTAGACCCCAAGTTAGCAACCACTGGATTAAGTTTTACAAATTCTAAGTGTGATGTTTCTAACTATCTTGTCTCAAACGTACTTTATCCGTTCATTTTCTAGTCACATCAATATAACATATCAGTACCAACGCTGACGAATTGCCGAAATAATCACATGAGCGAAAAGTAGTCGGTGCATTCAACAATACAGTAGGCACAATGGGAATAGACTTCAACTCACCCAAAGCAGCGTAAAATTCTTCATCAGACATCCTCCCGTGATTTGGTCGACGAAGTGCTGGTGCGCTTGGCTATGAAAGTGATAGACAAAAATATTGGAAGTCAAAAGTAGGTTAGACCTCACACCTCGAGAAGGGACACATGCCAGTGTTGTTCAACCTACCTCGGCCGGTCTGGGATCTCGTAATGGCAAATCAGTTCGTTCTATCCCATTTTTATGCTGCGACTGATTAATTGTGATAACTCGATCACCAGAAGGTCTACGTTCACCAATGCTTGGCCTTGACTCTTCGGCCGACGTGTTAGTATATTTGGGGAGTTGATCACTTCCACGTCTATGTTCGCTTGAGCAGGTTTTATCAACTGTTGAATATATGAACAAGGCATTTTGTATTTCAAACTATTAAAGACGTCCGACTCACTTGAATTGTTTCGTTGACCACTCATAATCAAAGGATCGAATCCGATAAACTTTGGTTTTTGGACTTTTTCATATACCCTCATCATATTTTTGTATTCAAGACTCGTATGATCTGCATCTCGAATTTGTAAATTTGACATGCCTGTAATTAGTTTAAAATTCAGCTAGGAAACAATGTGGATACCTTTGTGCAGATCAACGGGCAAACCTCTCGGGAGATAATCCACTTGACGACGATGAGGTTTTTCAGTTACACGATTCTGGGCAAATGGGGCCTGTATTGGTTGAACGGGTATACGTTGGTCGGACGAAATTGCTGAAACGTATGACTGAGAAGAAGATAGTTAGAACTGAAGTAACGTATGCTTGGGCATTTGATTAAGTCAACAAGATGGTTGACTTCAATCGACTAAAGGTTAACGGACATACCTATATCAGTATTGATAAGGAAGACATTGAATAACGTCAAAGATTTAAAGAAAATACCGATCTGAGGCTACTCATCGTCTCTCGGAATATGGTTAGAACGGTAGTGAGGTTGTGGGTGATACCTTTTGCTTTCTAGATTGCACATTAGAGGTAACAGGATAGTAACTATGTGTTCTGTATAGACAACACGATAATTTGTATATGGACGCCGTTGTATGTGAATGTTCACGAGTGAGATCATGCTTTGTGTGAGGTCGATAGGATAGTTAGCGATGCGCTTAGTTCGCAAGTATAATGATCGAAATTGGAATGTGTGTTGTCAGCATTAAAGCAACGTAGAAACTGATATGCTAATGGAAATTATCATGATAAACTCCAGAAGAACTTTTGTTTGTACCATGACTAGTTTCGTGGACGCCATCGACGACTAATTTGGACTGCGGTTGGCTGTGGTTCCAGTTTTAGAGTATTAACTGTTGGAGATCACCCACACTCCAGCACTAGAAAGTTTATTAAATCCGTATTAGAACATACTAGATGGGAGAGATAGTGCTGTCTTGAACAATGCAAACGCAGCTGATTGGAAGTCACGAACTCCAGCAGAATGTCACTCTTTATTACAGTGAACGTGGGAATACGAGAAGAAATTGTTAAAACCGGTCATTCGCTCAGGGGTTGATGTTTCTCTTCAGATTCGTTGACCGTCTGATATTTGATTTAGTCACCTGAAGTGAACGGTACTGAAACTTTTTTTTATGTGCGTTTACTGTCGGACAAAAACTGAGCAGGGTGGTTTTCAGAGCTCAGTTCAAAGAGCATACTAGTATAATGCAAACCAGCAAAACAACTGATCGGGGTCAATTAGCAGCAGCCAGCCGACACTGACCTAACGTAAAAAATGTGCAAAGCTTCCCGCTCGATTGGCTGCATTTAGGCCTATGCACACTCGTCTTCCGAAATCAACGGCATAGGTGTATTTTGCTGAATATCACTCACTCTGTTGTTGATCGACTTTCAAACGAATCCGTCGATTCTCCGCTTGATTGGACATCATAAGCTCGTACCGCACACAAGTTGCACAGGTAAAGTCAAGATAATAATTACGGCGTTTTCGTGGCAAGACGATCCGAACTCACCGATATGACTGTGTCGGCCGGTCAGAGTGTGGTCAACTTGAAATACGTGGTCAGACATGACAGATAACGGTGTTATTGTTCTTGCACTAAATCCATTTCGGTTGTGCGGGGAGATCCACGTTATCGCTCAACCACCAATTCCAGAGTTTTCACACTAACTCTTCAACCTAATTGCATGCGTCGGAATCCTGACTCATCAGACAGTGTTTTGCATTCTAGCTGGTCGCCAGACTTTAGCCTATAATGGTTAGCATACTGTACTGGATGGGACTGCGCTGAGCTGAATGAAATCATGTCTAAATGAATGGAAGACAATCAACAAAATGGAAGTATTCGGCTGGTACCCCCGAATTAAGCGACAACAGCAACACAAAACACCAAACTAGGTCGTCTCTTTGGGTGAGTGGATATTCAGTCACTGCACAAGTAAACGCGAAGCCATTTGTTAGTACGGACCACGCTTCTTTGACCCTAGATCCGAATCAGCTAACATATACTGAGTGCTCTTAACTGCGTTTTATTTTACAGTATATCTAAGATCAAACTTCGGCAGCAGTGTCATCCTCCGGCTCTGCCCAAATAGTTCTATTAGCTGAGGTGGCGTTCATGAGGACATAGTCAAAATCCGACATAGTTCTGCCTACCAGTTTCTAGAAACTCCCAAAAGACACAATGAGGTGTAAAGTGTATATACTGAATAAACACTTAAGCAAAATGTAATCAATGGTTTACTAAATTCAAATCAAACGAGAGATGAGTCCAATGTCAGATGCTGATACGTGTTACTGTGAACGGCATGCTTTCCCGCTAACATCTGTAATGTCTGCTCTGACTCGGTAATGTGTTCTAGTATAATTGTTTACGATAGCATGTTGAAACACACACAGTTACCAACTGTGGTGCACGTGACTCTCATTCTACTGCGCTTATAGTAAGGATTAATGCAAATACACTGATCAGCTTCCAAGTATATCCACCACTGAACCACTGAAGCTACCTTAAAAGTTTTTCATCCACAGTCCTGCAGTTTGCTGCAACGCCCTTCCTGACAATTGATTAGATCGGAGAAAGAAATGCTGGCAAAGCTAGTACAATCAAACCATTGCCATCGATAGGCAACATCGTAGCAAGTTGCAGACATTTTCGCGAGTTGCTGACGTTCTCCGTCTCAGCACCAAAGATGATTTGGTTATAATGTAAGTGGAATACCACGCAGAATTAATTGCGGCTGTTGCATTCCCATAGATTTTCCAGTCGGCCCCTTTCAAAAAGAGGCAAAAGACCCGAGTTTCGCTTTCGTTAGAGCTCCTCGGTGGTGCACGTCCTTGCCACTGCCGGTTCTAGAACTTCGGCCACGCTTTTATGAAGCAACCTTGTTGACCAATACGCCACTGACCTCACAGGACAGTTACTGTATCTCCTACCGAGACGACCGGGAAACCGGATCATTACTTGCTAACGAAAGTGGTTGAGCGTTCATATATGATGATCCAGTCGGGCTTAATATGAGGTCAGTGGCGCAGTGGTCAACACGGTTGCCTCACGAAAGCATGACCGGAGTTCAAGTGCCGGCCGTGGCAGGGACGTTTCGGTTATTGTGAACCAGACAGTCCACCTGCCTTCCGCTGATGTCGCATTTACGTATAAGTTAACGCTAGCTCACTGTATCACCTATCTTTCAGTAATGATACTCCAGCAGAAACTATCAACTGCCAACGTTGTTTGCGATCACGCGAGTTCGTGGTTGACAGATTCGGCAATGCTAAGCTACCAGGTTATTAATCAATGGCTTATACTTAGGGAATTGTTACTCGGCTGGACACATGCGAGGTAGGAGTGCACAAGCCGGCCGATTATATGCTGCAACAAGCACTCAGGCTTTGCACGTGGTTGCAATATGTTATAACATAGATTGCCGTTCGTCGCACGCATAGTCAGCATTGATACGAGAGAGAGAAATCTCTGGTAAACGTTTGTGGTTAATCGTTTTTTGGTAAGCCACCCGGTATGAAACTTTTGCGTGTTATACAGAGATGTGCGTAGTGTTCGATTGTTAACTGATTTGCATGCGAGAGTTGCCCTACTGGAAAGGTAGCATTGCTATTGAGATTTGGCTTGCCAGTTTCTATTAGACTGGAAATTGATTAATAAGGAAAAGCGTTAATACAGGGATGACGTGACAATCGAAAGTTGACAGTCTGGTCATATTTTAATCTATAGATAACACATGCCTCGGAATGGACACGAAATTCAATGTAAGATAGCAGAATACTTGTTGTCTCTATTCTGTGTGACCTCAGTCGGACACACTTAGAAAGGCACACTTCCAACCACCAGGGCTTAATACGAAAGACAGCCAGGTGAACTAAATAGCATGAATTGCGTTATTCTGGACTGTTATCAGATTGACTGAGGTAATATTTTCGTCGGAAATGAACCGAACATAAATTACTGCTTGACGAAGCACGAAACCTGTCTAGATGTCAAGCACCAGGTACTAATACTGTGGTGTTGGGAGAATTCGCCATTGTTGATTTTAAATTCTATAAGACGTTAACTGTCCGCTAAGTGGATTTTGTAAGATAAACCGTAGTTTGTTCATGGTAAACATCTAACGAAGGCCGTTACCAACTTCCTAACTTGGAAACGGGCGCGGTAGCACTTAACTAACCCAGTTAGTCTTACAAAGAAACCAGTCATGACTGTAAAGAGGCACTGGATACCAGAAACCAATGACACTGTCGTAACCGTCAATTCTCAGTAGGAATTGGCGTCATGAATCATCACTTTAGACGCTGCTGCATGCCATTGTTTGTTGACTTGAAATAACTGATATTATTCTTGGAGTTGGTAGATCGGGTTGACACTTTCGGTATTCAGTAGCTGGTCAACCTTCGTGTCTGGACTGAATAGTTCACATCGAAAAGGAGACGTCACTAATATGTAGTTGTAATACTCGACCACCGGTTTCAACCGTTTTTGCACTGATAGTGTTACTTTACGTTGTGACAAAAAGTTTACAGTCAGATAGAAATACGTTTGATTATTGTAGCCGGAAAAGAACGTCTATTTAGAGAACCTGGATGAACTCTTTTAAAGGGGTCCCCAATAACGACAGGTAAACGTTTACTATCAAGAAATCGACAGTTCACGTAAATACTTTTGTTACACGACCGTACGTATGCCATGGTGTAACAAGGATTTCTAAGAGACAACAAACGGAAATGCCTTTTCTAAGATAAACAAAAGATGGTTGGTGGAATGTCTAATTGTGAGCCAACTACACCTTAAAAAAATTAGAGCAGTGCATTTTCCTCCGTAGTACCATTTGACGACATTATTTTGTACGCTATGGATGGAATACTATACTGTGATTTTCATTTACAACAGGAAAACGATACGGGACAAGTTGAAAAGTATTTAATTGTTGCGAAATAAGTAATGGCCAAAATAGCGTTATTCTGAACAGTAGATAAGCCACAGTGTAATGTGATACTAGTCATAGTTAAAAAACGTTCACAAAATGACGTCTTTCTTTCTTCTGCTAGAATAACGTTCGTTGCTATTTGTGGTGTATTCTTAATAACACACCACAGTACGTCAGTCTACCTCCACGAAAGTTTATGAAGTTGTTTATCAAATGAAGTATTGTATGGAAATGTTTAGTGTAATTTTAGAAGACCCCAAAAGTTCTCAATATACCTCAGGGTTTTGAAATGACCACATATGCCTTTGCTAGTGAACATGTGGTAGATACTGTCAAAGTAGCAGGCGTTGGATGTCAGCCGTGCATTCTGAATTGCACCACGACGTTTTTCCCTATGAAACACACGGCTTATGGTATGTGTTCAATAAATTTGTTTCGTGAAGCCTCATCAGTCTATTGACTTGTAAAACTTGAAAGACTGTACATTTCTATAGATGACTATTTCGTTAACATTGGCGAGAACGGAAGAAATATTGTCGTCATACTGTGTTTCTTTATACCCACCCACAGTTTCTAGTGTTGTCGTTTTTCATTATATTTACAAAGTCAAATTCGCCTGTAATGAAGTCACTAAATCTGGCGGCAAAATTCTTCACGACAGGACATTACTGTTACGGATCTATTAGCTGGAACATTATATATATATATATATATATATATATATATATTCAACACATTCAAATTCATTTGTTATATTGACGTTCGTTTTGACCGATCTGTATATAGGCGAACTCGACTGTTTTTATCACTGTTTGGTTTCCTCAGTTACTTATCAAAAGTACTGCAAATGCGCTTTCAGTCTTCGGTGTTCTCCATTAAAATACTTAAAATGAGAGTGACGTATAGAATAACTCATAGATCATCGTACCTAACATGTCATCAGTATACACATCAGTTGTAGATTATTTTCAACAATAAACTAACGGTGAGTGAGAATACTTCGGCCTTACACTCATGTGTTAGACCAAGTTGAGACGTTTTTCTTATTTATGCTCAAAATATCGAAGCACATTGGTGAGTGGCGTCGAGGTAATGTCGCTGAGTGAACAGACTTTCGTGTTGTGGGGATCAGGATGCACCGTTCGTTGAATAGAAAGATTAACTCAAAGGTAGTATAATTTATATGCACATTATTAAGAACTTGTAATATTTTCGAGATTACCTAATATCGTTCACACCATTTCATGGTGGTTATAGCCATTTTGTATTCAGACCATTTCGTGCAGTGCGTTACGGTTTTATGAATCGAACGAAAATTTGCACGTATCTAATATGGTTTCTTGCCGTCATTAAAGCGGCACTCCATACGGTCTTCTCTTTGTAACTCATTAAAACCTTTGGTCGTCAATTCAATATAGCTGCATTCAGCATCAGCTTCGCCTGTCCAAGGATCGGTATTTGGAACGACTTATGGACTGCCGTTACTCACGCGATGTTTTTATGCACGTGGGAAGGGAAGGTGAATTTTAGTCCGAGAAAACGTATTAAACGTGGAATATTTCAATCCAGTTACAGAAGTTCAGCCCGCCGAAACTACTCACTTGCCAGTTGCATAGCGGAGGAAATTGTTCGATATTAACTGTTTCCTATTGCCTTTGCTGACCACTTCACTTAGTCACGATTGACCACGAAAGAAAAATGCTTCTCATGAAACCCTATTTGTTGTGCAAATGTGAACAAAGAAAAACAGCATTGGCTGAAGAATCAAGCAGAATACTAAAAATAACAAATCGTTCAAAGAGCAATCGGTTTGAGAAAACGTGCTGATGACTGTATACAACTTACTGGAGAAGGTGGAGTGTAGTTGCTAACTGTAACAGTAGACTGCCAAGGCGATACTGTCTGATATCCAATAGGTGGATAGGGGCAGGTCTGATTATGTACCACAGGAGAATGGGGTAATTGTGGTTCCATCTTCCAGCCAATCCTTCTCGTAGAATGTGACCGTCGGACCAATTCATTTTTATAAGATGGTCTTGCATACCTGTTGGAATTGGATCGCATTGGCACTTTATGACTTCCACCTACAGCCCCGGAAATGGGCATCGTGGGAGGATTATTCGATAAATTTGCACAAGGGTTAATATGGTGTGAATTAGAATGATAGCCGTCTTTATTTTTCTTGCCTTTTACCATTTGCGGACTTTGATTGCCTTAAGTGAAAAAAACAAAAGAACTATTATTCTAACAGTTGAAAACTTTAAAAAATAAGACGATAATTTTTACAAACCATCTGGGAAGTTCAGGTCAAGGGAGTGTGTGAGAAGACAATGACTCGAATTCATTGTAATCAAAAACAATGAAGTGCAGTTTTTTGTAAAAGAAAATAGTTACTTAGTAAGATGAAGTGTTTGCCAGGCGGGATTTTTCCATCGGTGAAACTTACGATAGACTAGGCGGTGACCAGCAATCATTTACATCTAATTTTGTTTTAGGTATCTTGACGAAATTTGTGTTCATTTGTGAATATTTTTGATTGTCCACATATTCACAATAATCTCCCATACCAATCTTTGACTCCTCCGGTGCTGCTTACAACATAAACCTGTTCTGGTAAAATCATTTTATTCCCGCTACTGACCATATAAGACAGAATAAAGTTTTGAGGGGAGAGGTCATTAGAAATGCTTGACGAAGTAAGAAGCTGGAAAAAATCTCCTGGCTCCGGCCAACATATTCAAAATTACTAAATGCAAGGTAGAAACATCAGAGCATATTTACTTTTACGTAGAATGAACAAACATTTTGTTTTGGAGTAGGACGCGTGACCGAGTAGCCTCTATATAGTGTGAACAGTGGTTACCACAGTTGGACAATACTTTTCCAGATTACAAGTGTCCATTTTAGGTCACAGTTTTTCGTAGAAATGTCATGGGCCATTTTACGATGCCCACTATCAAATAGGCACGTCACAACCATTTTGGTTCTCCGGAGGATTCATCAGGTAGACATAATCTGGACGAAGATCGAACAAGCAAACCTTGGGTTCGGAGTCAGAAGCACAATGTTTACGATAGCACAAGTAACAGCTGTTTTTGAGTTCGTTCTGAAAACACTAACTTTCAGGCAGTCTCAAACTCATTCCTGCCGAAAAACTGTCGTTTTTGCTCTGTTTACTTGCACATTACCCTCGTCTTTGTGGTCTTGACTCAAGACAGTTATGCTTATCTCAAACTCGGACGAGTCTGTAGGTTGATCCAGATGTTAACAGCACTCGAAAAAAAATGTGTCGAAACTCAGTTTGCTTCCGTAAGCTCGATAGCATTGTAATTTTACAAAGTGAAATGGTACAAATGGTATGCGTTTAACAATGTAAATTCAACAAAAGCACGCGACAGTTGTT
Source organism: Paragonimus heterotremus (assembly GCA_013368495.1). Taxonomy (NCBI): domain Eukaryota; kingdom Metazoa; phylum Platyhelminthes; class Trematoda; order Plagiorchiida; family Troglotrematidae; genus Paragonimus; species Paragonimus heterotremus. The sequence goes on from LUCH01001386.1 coordinate 94,792, forward strand.
GAGTATGTGTATCCGGGGGACTTTGACCACGTCTTACATTGTGCAGTTACAATACCACCCGGGGCCTTGAAGTAGATTGAACTTCTGTAGAGTTCCAGTAAGTGCCCCTGATATTTGTACTGGTTTACGAACTTCACTGAGTTAGAGATAAACACGCGACTAACTCCCAAATGTGTCAACAACTACAAAACTTAACACCTGCTGCTCCTATGGTAGCATGCTTAGTAGAAATTAGCTAGATGTACATACTTGTGGCCTGAGAGCAACCGTTGAACCGTTCATGCGATTCTGATAGGATTTGACTATTGAACTCACTACTTACAATACTTTACTTTATGAAAGTATAAATGTTGTCTTACAGTAATCAAGCAGAGTAAAAAGAAACCTAAAGTGAATAAACTTGATGCATAGTTAAACAAATCTAAATGTAAGAAGATATGACCATCGGGAATAAGCTTGTCATCTAATTTATTACAAACATCTAAATGTTTCACTCAAACTCTATGTCATAAAGCTTAACTCTGACTGCCAAAAACTGCATAAAGGATGGTGACCTATCTAGGTGGGCCTCTAGTTTACAGACAGAAGGCTCACGAAAGTAAACGGTCAGGGAGTACATCAGACTTTTATCTCTCAGGTTTTGAAACTTCTCGTGAACAATTGCTCGTTCACTTCTTTTTGATGTCTACACCCAACTTGTGGTCTTATAATTCATTACAGCTACATCAAGGTATTTGATTGGTTGTTGGATTACGTGAATCTTCTACTTGCTTCTCATAATATTACAGCATATATTCACAGAAGTGTGTATAAATATCACTGGAGTGTATAGTTACGATTTTCGGTGAACATATGCATGTGTTGATTTTCGTACGCTTATGTTCAGTATTATGACAGCATTACACTTAGTGGTAGATGTCGCCTCCTATGCACCGACATTGCATGCAACCTTTTGGTAGGTATGAATGTTTTCTATCAAAAGTCGGCTGAGTTGAACTTGAAAAACTTCACGTTTTGAGAATTAGTAAAGACGGACAGTAAACCAGTCGTATCAGATGAACATACAAACATAACCAGTCAGCCACCAAATCGTCTATATAGCCATACTAGAAATGACCAGAAAACAGATAGTTTGAAAAGCGATACTGTCTTCTCAATTTCAATTAGTGAACGTACATTATGAAAGCCCCAGTGAACAATGCCTATAGATTGCTAGCAATTTGGTATGCGTTGGAAGTTATCAGACATAAAATTGATAAGCGAATCCCACGGTTATTAACAATAACAGTGACAGTACAATACGGTTGTGATTTTACCAAACGTTTGTGCGCCTAAAACACTGAGTCCACGAAATGAACACGAGTTGTAACAAACAGACAGGAAGCATAGTTTTAGCGAAATAACGATCAACCTCACACTATCATCCGGTTGTATATTGACCGCGTGCCGTTAATAGCACTTATTTACATTTGCTAAACAATTCTGAAATGGTGAGTGAAATACGGATACATTATTAGCAAATCAGGTGACACTGAAAGACAAACTATACAATATGCGTTGTTGTGTGTATGATTAAGTAATCAATTAAACAAATATTTGAAGCCTATTTGTTCACCTATGATGAATTCCTAGAAACGGAGTTTTAGCCAAATTATTCAGTAGTTGATTCGAGTAGTTGATTCGAGTAGTTGATTCGAGTGTAGTAAAGTATGAACTTCACACAACCTATAGGGGTGTAACACATAAGAAGTTCTTGGTACAGATAAACGCCAAGGAAGAGAAATACAACCAGATGGACATTAAATGGTATGAAATTTTACTGGCATCTACATTGGAATATCTGTTGTAGTTACTCCATGTAACAAATAAAACGACATTGTTGTAAATGTAGACAAGTTCTAAAAAAAAGTTGTACTATCTCAGACAACTTCGTGACTACGATGAATTACTACCCTAATGTACGTCATCACAGTGTTTTCAAATGTCCCGTTCAAGGTTGCATCAACGTCGGAACACAACAAACGGAAGAAACTTCCTACACCGTGTTGCCAATGCGGTGGATGGCACTACGCCCAATATTGTCCATTCAAACAGCATCGATGCACCCATTGCACTCGGCTGGGTCACAAGAAGGATCGTTGTCGTCTTAAGAAGCGTTAGCACATTGTCAGTCAGAACTCCCGCGAGCCACACAAGCCCCGCTTCTCAGTACCGCAGGTCGTCCTCGCAGCAAGGAACGAAGATCACTTAACGCCCAGGTAGTACATATCCGTCCCCATCAACAGCAATTCGGTCAGACTACAGCTCGATATAGCATCCGACATTACATTGATCTCAGAATGCACGTGGCATCTGACTGGCAAACCTACAGTGCACCCGACAACCCAGCTTGTTCCAAGCGCTACTGGCGGTTGATTTCCCATCACTGGCAAAGTCCACTGTATTGCAATCCTTAACAGATCGTCAATCAGGGTTACCTGATACGTGACCCGCAATCCTGGCTTGGACTTCCCCAGAATGGACTGGATCGACACACTGCATATATTTGACAGAACACTACTCCAAATCTGTAATCAAACTCAAACTCAACAAAAGCCCACGATGTTTCAAGAAGTCCACCTCGGACTCACAAACGCTCTCCAGCACAGACACTCGAATGTGTTCGAAGAACAATTCGGCTGCTTCACTAAAATTGAAATGGTCTTATCTGTTAGTCTTGCAACAAAGCGCAGTACGTTTTAGTCCAGCCCTCCAGAGGTTTCAAATAAACTTTCCAAGTATGAATATTTCACTTTTTTTGACTGATAATTTTCAAATGTGGCTTGATATGTTTTGGCGCTTCTAGTAATACTCTAATATAATCCATCTTTTTGTTGCAATGAATTGTTGAGTTACATGCCATCTTTAATAAGAAAAACTAAAAGTATGCGTGTGATTTTTCTGTTAAGTAGTCGCAGACATGAACTCACATTCGTACTGTCTAAAAAGGACATTGTAAAATCATTCTTTGCAACCTATATTTAAAAATTTAAGGAGGAAATTAGTATATAAAATTTGTATCAAACAGACACGTTTAGCTTCGTAAAACTCATGTGATAAACAACGAGACAATTTCACAAGCAACACAAGCAACACAACATCTAAACTTGTGGCTAAACTCAAGTGATGGGAGTGAGATGGTAGTTAAACACATTGAATTTATATTAGATATGTTGTACAAACTTGGAAACAGGGTCATCAAAACGTTCCAACTACGGAAGTTAACGTTGAAGAGTTGAAAGTTATGAAATCATTTTCTACTTTCGCCGTAAGTTGACTGATGAATACTTAATCTTAAAGGTTGTTCCGTCTTAGTTTTATATTTTTTTAAATTACGGTTTATAAACCTCTATATTTAACGGAAAAGCACTGAATTAGAATTATGCAATGGAGCCAGATAGATATTTTTACGCAAACTGAGTTCAACTGTCAGTGAAAAACTAGGTGAAGACGTTAACTCGAACTTTGACGTAGTTATACACCTCGACTGATTATATGAGAAACCAGGTCTCAAGGAAATTCAGCCACCAAAATTGAGTAGTCAAGCATTCTGTTGATGTCTTTTGCAAGTGCCCGTGATAGGTCACCTAACATGACTGAGGAACTTTTAAAATACAATATCAAAGGTGGATAAAACAGCGCATGGTGTAATAGTAATTAGACGTTTTATTCACTTACACGGTCTTGATTATGTTTGGCAAGCTAAGGCCAGAGTTAACTTGAGGGTGTTAGTAAACTCGAAGAGCTCGCACCAACCCGAGTGGAAGTCATTTCTAACGAACGCTTGGAAATACAAAGCTCCTCATCCAATATATGTTGAAGACAGGAATGTCAAGAAGAACATTTTCCAATTCTACTTTACACTCATGAGAAACGCAGTCTTAGGTTAAAGAAAATTTGAATGTGCACTAACGCGTCATATTGGCTTACTGCTTTTCCGTCCTGTACTGCTACATTAATTACGCCCAAGTTGTTAAGTTTGGTAATACATTCGTTTGCGTTGTCTATGAGGCACACACTGCACACTTCTATCTGATCAAATGGCCAGGATATGGTGCCAAGCAGCTCAACTTAATTTTGGTGAAATTTCTACGACTTTGTGTTGGTACGTAGCTCAGATAAGTGGTTTCAAAATTCGTGACAAAACTGTTCCAGTAAGACTTATAGGTGGCAGGCTGTGTTCCTCCGAAATAGTTAAGATGGCTATTTTCCATGATATGTTCACGTTAGTTTTCTTATCCGCTAACTCTTACTTATGACAAATAGCCGTGGTCAGTATTGTCAATGCTGTCTATCAAACACAGCAGTTGGTCTGATTCAGTGTCTACCTACTACTACTGTACCCAAGAATTACCCTAAATACGTATGCGTCACCAACAGGACATTGTGTAAGAGAATAAAAGAATTAACCCAAGTTACAGGTATAGGCGGCTAAAGAAAGAAGAAAACCGATTAACTAAAACAGTTGGTATATTATTATTTTTACGGCCTCACTAACCATGCCTTTTTAACTCTGTTTGTCCTACTTCTCAAATGTTTCTTTGACTGTGATGGTCTTGTTGATTTTTCAGGTGAGCTTTGTTTCAGGATAGTTTTGTCGGACATTTAAATTACATACGTTACACATGCGCTCGGTGCAAACAAGCATCAACAATACATGTGAAATTTTGCACTAATACCAATATATACGCTGCTTTTTGCTACACGCTACACGTGTAATATAGGCGTAGTTGTATCACATAAGGTATGTTATGCATATAGGTATGTAACATGTACATCATATGCATGCACCCATACCATGTATACCACATATTACATATGTGCATAAACAATATATACCAGGAAAACGTGAGTAGACCCTACAGTAAATTGTCAATATTCTTATATATATATATATATATATGTATATATATATATATACCCAGAAGTGGCCAGTTGTTTCCGAGGACTTTAAAAATTGGTGTAGCGTTGTCCAAACTACATCTTAACAGGACAGTCCTTTCGGACGATCGAAACACAGAGGAGTAGTATGAGCATATTAGTTGGAATTATAATTCTAATGCTTGGGTTTATAAAGGACTCCTAAAACAACACATCGTTTCATCCCAGAATACGGTTTATGAAAGCAAGTGGTGAAACAAATCAGGTTATGTGTGAAATCCTTTGTGTAAACTGTTACTAAAGTGTTGTGGGTTACAACATTACAACTCATTTTAATACATCAAACTGTCACGCTGTTGTTGTCAATCTATACTCCATATTAAGTTGTTCTGTCTTAAATTATTCACAGCAAGTAAACTAGCGTTCATAGAAATATTTTTTTTAAGCTGACTGGTGAAACAGTCAACGACGATGCATGCAAGGTAGACTGTCCATTAGGTCCGTTTAAACAGATTTGGGCAGTGTTACATATTAAGGAAGATGTGGTCCTTTTAATTCAACATGACGTCTTTTGCGAGTTGAGATCTCATACGACTGATCCGTCTTTCTTAAAGTCATCCGTCAATATTTTGCTTATAAATTTTGACGAGCCCATGCATGATGAAATTCTCTGTGTAACTGCAGTTGTATTCCCTGTAGTAGCGGTAAGATTTTTTAAATATGAAAGTAACCTTCAGAAGATGGAAATGTTTATAATAATGGGGCCTTCCGGTAAACGTTAGCCGTTGACCGGTTTCTGTCGTATCCATTGTGCCTGTCATATTGATGTTGTGTTACCATGGATAGGTAAGACGTTCAACCTCGTTTTCTAAAATTTGAAAAATAGATTTGGGTATTATGAGGGTCGCCACAGTTCATTAACGGTACCTGATCATAGACGGAGACTGCCTGACAAAACCTCGATAACCACACTGTGTCCACTTCTGCACCGCGCATAACCCACTCAACCGGTGAATGTGTTAATGAAGCGTCCAAACGGATTAACCAAGAAAGTTTGAAGGTGATCAAAAGTGGACGAGTGTTTGGCTGGTATATGTCGGTGTACCCTTGATTATCACTTTCGAAGTCTATAGAGTAATCTCAAATACCTGCAAGCAGTTTTACAGGGCCATCAAGTTATGCTGCAAAAGGAAGATAGCCCGTACTGCTTTCGTTAATCCAAAGAGTTTCTACAGATGCGTAAAACTGCGTAAACGGTGGTGTACCTCGTTATTGGATCAAATCAGAGATCCTGCTCACTCTGATTTCAATCAGGCATAGTTATTGAAGGATCAACATGCCACCGCCTTCTGGCTCCCTCTATAAAATTAGAAAAAAGGAGAGTGTCTCCTCTTACGGAATGTGGAGATCTCTGAGGCTAGAACCTCTCGATTACTGTGGAAGTTGAACACCTCAGAGGTCGCTAAACCTGATGGACAAAGAGCAAAACTATCTCATGATCTTATGGTGGTTTTATGCGGTCCATTTTTTCTGGTCCTTGGGAAGTCTATTGAATACGGGGTCTTCTCCGTAGATCAAAGTGCAACGGTCTTGTGTCCCCCATTTAAACTCGGGGACAGAACGATAATTGCTAACCAGTAATCTGTTATCTTGACTAGTATGATGGCGAAAATCCTCAAAATACTGGCAAGAAGGGAGATCGAGGCACAACTGTCTCGTTTTGAGCTCCTTAGCTCAGTCCGGCAGAGATTCTAACGTAAGCACTCTTGTCTCATCAATATTCTTTACAAAGGTAGAGTCGGTGGAGGTAGCAGATTATGGACACACACCGTAAATATAGCTTTTATTGACGGTAGTAAGGCCTACGACAAGGTACCGCGGCAGAGGCTGTGCATGACACTACATTCCTTTGGTTTGGGAGAGAAAATCTTATCATGAGTATTTGATTTCCCCAAGTCACCGAGTAGTGCTTCCGTGCAAGAACGAGTATTCAGCCGACAGGCTGTTATGAGTGAGTGCTGCATTGTTCGGTTTGAAGGCCTCTTCTTTCCTCGTTTAACATCAGTGAGCATCCCCATCTCTTGGAAGTGTCTCAAGTGATGTTTGCGTATGACTTCAAGAGGTGGTAAACTGTGGATAATTCAGGGGGATTGAAGGTTATGCAGAGGGACCTGAACTGGCCCTTGATTTGGTCGAGAGAATGACTGCTGTCAACGAACCGTAAAAAATGTAAAATATTACGTATTTTTCCGCTGCTGCTGCCACACGGACATACATACTGAGAGAAACGGAGCTGCCTGTTGTATGTCAGTAGGTAGATCTCAGTTTCACTATCTCCCGCCACTCCAGGGCCAGCAGTCAATGACACGAGACTGTCATCAAACTCTTCTATATGCTCTGCATGGTTCGTCGAGCCTTCGGGGTGTCGTTCGGGGACAGGTTCGGTAGGCTCCTTACTGCGTTTATGAGATCTCACCCCAAATATTGTGTCCTGGTGAACCCCTCATGTTCATTGCGTGAAACTCTAGAATTTTAGCGGATAATGCGTGTAGACACTTGTTTGGTGAAATCCTTTAAAGACCTGTCATACTCACGAAGACTCGACAACCTAGGCACATACTCACTGTTTTAGAAACGTCTACGAGGTTATGTGATCCTTACCTGTTGTATATCGACTGGTATCGTTGGTCATGAACGTTCCGGTCTATATGCGTCAGCACAACTGCAGATTCTCCGCGGACACGGTCTATAATTAAACAAACCTCGGTCTGACCATGTGGGAGTTGAAGCCTGCCTATATCGACGTGTCACAGTTCACTGGAATGCTCCTTCAGAGAATGTAGTGCTCGCGAAACCAGTCGTAGAGTTTCAGCGTAGGCTTGGTGCTATCGGGCTGTCAGTTACTCTATTTCCTTGCGTTTAATATCCATTCTCTTGGTTTGGGTTATATTGCCATTGTTTGTCATCTGTCCGCCCGCATGTTTCCATCGTTAGCTCTTACCAGTGATATCCAACCCATCCAGCCTCAAACATTGTTCAATTTGTGTTCATTTGCTTTATTTCTATCACGATGTCAGTAAAGTGGAGGTAGCCATACCAGATATGTGGACACTGCTGGTTGATCTGTAGTTGGATTCACGAGTGAAGGCCTGGCTGACCTGGTTTTGTCTGACTGCATCCAATTCCTGCTTTGGTTCCAACGATGTGCTTTTGTAGGAAAAACCACGAAGGGTGCTCTTAAAGTTCAAATCCCATCTGAGTCCGAATATGGATCTCATCTATAATGGTTCATTGATTGTTCAGTCCGTATAAATACGGACTGTGTTTATTGCGCAGAACGTCTAAGAGTAAGGTGCTACTTCACATGTTGCAATTATCACAGTGAGCTACAAGATGGACATCAACGCAAGCGAAAATTATGCAAAATAATTTCGCAAACGAACATCAAAGAACTATCACTGCAAGATCGGTTAGTGCTTAAGCTATGCGAACGGATCGTTATACTGTTTAGTCGGCGTATGCTCACTTCATGTCCACACATATGTATTTAAGTTTAGACAACTTTTGGAAGCCACTGTACCTACGTGACACCAATATATATACGCAGTATTCTTTAAGACAACCTAAAAGAGGCATCCTAAGAATAAAAATGGACAAACTGTTGTAAAACGATTCCGAGGTTAGGAAAAACACATTAAACTTCAAAACCTCAGCCGAATGTTATGTATTACGAGTCATAGTATGGGCAGTTTTGATTACTCGTTAAATTTCTATAGTTGAAACACTTTTTTTAGTCTCGAAAATTGTGTCTTTACTTGTCTAGTGAAGTTTATTATGGTCACGTACGTCGCTCATATAGTAATAGCCAGCTTTATTAACACGGAAGAGAGGCGTATCTTAAAACATTAAAAGTGGACAGTAATGTGGAAGTTTTGTTGAACGTCCTAAAAACGTCACCTGCTATCAAACGGTATTCAACGGAAACCTGGATAGCATAGAAACACACAAGGACAGGTAATCCAATTGGTGGAAGAAGAAAAGAGAGGAGGCATTGGTATCCAAGTCTATCGTATTCTGCGCCATTGACCTCATATTAGACATGACCGAATTATCATGTGTGAACGCTCAACCAATTTCGTTTGTGAGTAGTGATCATATATATATACGGATATATATGGCCAACACCGCGAGTAGGGGGATTTCAAAATAATTCAAGCAACGTAAATCACTTTTTAGACCGTAATGAACTAGAAGTAATTCCGGTCTGTCTGCTGTACGATGTGTAAAAATTTTATCAAAATCCTTATTCATACTGTACATAGGATGATAAGGATCTCTATCTGCTATCTGCCTACTGCATACCATCGCTTCCGTTTTTTGCATGCTTGTAGACTCAGGCGCACAGTGGCGACAAACTCTCTTTCGGCTTGCTCGAGCGTTCGACCGCCGGATCTCTGACCTCCATAGCTGCTTTCGCTTATCGGTGTTGTTTAGAACTGGTTGAGACCTGTTGTAATTGTCGTGTTATACAAGCTTGGCCTCCCGAAATTATTCGTATTCTGATTTCGCGTCTGAAATTCGTTGCGTATCCCTTCAAAAGCGTTAATTTGGTGCAACTACGCAACGTGGGACTATCGTAGTCGACAAACACTTAAGCTGAGCTCTCAGACTCACAGGTGACTTTAACTGTCCTGTACAATTAACCCGTTAAACCGGCCACAATCACGCGAATATGGACTAAACCCACGGGATGGAATCTAAGATCCATAGTACCTTTATGAACGGATATACATGACAGAATATGCAGACCGGCCAATCTGTCGATCACACCAGTCAAGCTTGTGAGTTGACAAGTATAGATTTTCAACAGGTCCTGGGTAAAGAACTAGGTTAAAAATAATATCAAAAACTAGCGAGTTGACTATTCAGATCATAGTTGCTCCAGCCAAATACGCATAGGTATAAGTGCAACCAAAGTTCCGTTACACTGAATCCTTGTGTATATTTACCGGTCCCCGAACCGAAGCTGGTTTCAACTTAAGGTACTTGTTGGCAGGTTTTACACTGGGGGACAATTTCCTTTCAAACTGATAGAAAAATAAGCTGAACGGACGAGCCTTCTGATTGATTGATGGCACAATGTTGTCAAGTGACCTAATGCAACAACTCTCATACCGATATGTGTAAGCCCTAACAGCACAGAAAAAAGAGTTCAAACCGAGTTGAAAACCCTACTTTGTTATAACAAAAGAATTATTACTTCATACAACATGAAATTAGGTATTCTTGGACGTTACTTTTCTGACATGCCATTTTTCAGAACTGACAGATTATTCTATTCAGTGATAAACGTCACAAGCCGTCTTGTTTTAAGTATCGGTAACAGCCATGTTGAGCGCACTTGGCATCTTCGATCTGTGGCGTAGGTTGGGGTTTTCGGTGTTGTTTGCGATAGACCTGGGACTTGATTTACGGTTGGAGAAATACGAAGGAAATAGCTTTGGAAAAATTTAAAATATGTCTGCCTCCTCTGCATGATGCATTCAGATATACATTCATGACACAAATCCGTTTGTATAGGCGGATTTGTTTTGATGCAAATCCACCAATGTTAGCGTACTGCATGTGGTCGACCACATGCGATTGAATAATATTGCATTCATAAACGTTTTTGTAACTATGTGTGTATGCGTAGGCAAGACATGTCATGCTTTTCAACGCATGTGGTCGTAGGCTATTGTTTATTGTGAAGGAAATGAAAGTTGCATCTGCCAGTTTTCGTGTTCTGACTGTTTTTTTCAAACTTCTGAAGAGAACCAACTGTTTCAAATTTGCCTAAGTTTAGTGGGATTTCTGACATTCTTCCGTTCACACTCATGAATGAATCTTTCACTTACTGGAACAACTGTAAGTACTCCACCAAATTGTCCAAATAAATTATTGTTATGGCTTGCTTATTAGCTGAGGTATTCCACTTCCAATACGTGTTAAACACTTCTTTTTTCGCAGGAAGTGCAACTCGCGCAAGTTTAATGAAATTTCTGACATCACTCCGGACGCTTTTATAAAAAAAATCTTATCAATTTGTTACCTATTTACAATGTAATATCCGTATATGCCAGTGATATTTCCTCGTTCTGTACGACATATGGAATAAGAGGAAAGTACGCACCGCTTGCTTGACTTACGTCCGTAGAAAGTGGTTTTTGGTGAGTTCGTACTTATTACCATCAGCCTTCGTGCAGCTAATTTGCCTAACCGCTTGGTAGCAACGTTTTCCTATAGGAAAACGTTGCTACCAAGCGGTTAGGCAGTGTACTGCAGCCATGGGTTTCGGGAACCTGGTTTTCAAGTACATTTTAAACCGGGTTTTTAAGTGGGTTTTCAAACCGCGTTCGAAACCCCACAAAAGTGGGTATTCAAACGGTGTTTCCAAGTGGATATTCACAGGGTCTTAAAACCGGGTTTTCAAGTGGATATTGTGTTTCGATAACGCACTTGAAAACCCGCGTATAAGTCAGATTACACCCAGATCTACACAATCTGCTAATCAGCGCGCTGGTCCACTTTCGTATTGATACATTTAAACGTATCAAATAAACTGTTACACTCAAATTGGCACATTTAAATGAATCATTTAAATGCATCACATACTCATACATGAGTATCTGCACATACTCATAATTGTATCAATTGATACAATTGTATACACTTTCATGTTAACATGAAATGTATCAGTTAATTGATACATTAATGTACCAATTAACTGATACATTCATGTTAACATGGAAGTGTATATGACTGCGTATAAACCGTTGCTTTACAGAGAAAACAAAAATAATTGATGACTACATGCGTACGTATGTCTTAGATTGCATGTACATAAATAACTGAACTTCTGGATATATCCAGAAGTTCAGTTATATATCCCAGTTATATATCCCAATATATTGGGATATATACATTTGTTATCTCCTCAAACGGGATTTCATATGCAAATATATTTGCATACAAAAACATATACTTATGGAAGAATTTATATACGTTCTTCAATAATCCCATAACCATCTGTAAATGTTCGCAAGAAGGTACATTTGGAAAGAGGAAAAAGAACGTGTAACTGTGTGATAAACTTTTCGCAACCTTATTTGAATCATTCTAATCAAACGTGGCGTAACTTTCATTTGATGGAAGTTTCCGAAATTTCCGTGTGAAAAGAAACCGAATAAACCTAAAGGTTCAAAAGGTCACGTGACCTCTGACTAGACAAGTATTTATGTTTGATGCGCTTAAACAAAAAAATTGAATTTCAGCATTCTACATTTGTAGAGAATGATACACTGTGTATCAGAGGCCATATGCAACATTTCACCATTTAGAAAGTAATCAAACGATATACCAACGGAATTACGCGAAAATAAAACATTTATGAACAAGTTTCTCGAAATTTAGCGTTTTCAACCGTAAAACCACCACTCGCGACTGAAAGACAGGTTATCTGAATCCAGTTAGTGTGTCACATTCGTGATCAGATGCGAAGGGCAATCAACAAAAGCAGAGTGTAGAGCAGCGACCGGATCAGAATATCACAATGCGTAAAGAAACTTTCGACACGCCAAGAAGAAGATCAATAAAGCGAGTAAAAAGAAGATGCGGTAATACAGCGGAACGACTGTTTTGCGCTCAACGTCAGTCATATGGTCGGGTTATCAGATTACTTGCCGTATCTCTGCTCGTTCAGACGGAATTTTAAGCATGAACGCAATTTCGAAGCAAAACGAGTATTAATAGCAACCATAACTGTAAAGTAACCAGTAAAAAAAACGTTTGTTACGCGAATTCCAAGAACAGGGTAGCTTTACAAATCCATCGTGATCTTATTCGGATGAGCCTCTAACACCGTTTCAAAACGACCCTTAGAGAAGCAATTAGAGACTTCATAATGGAAGCCGTTTAAATGATTAATATTCCAGTATAAAATGATTCGTTTTTCTAAAGGAAGTCTGATGACGGGCTTGTAAACTCTCCTGTTATGCTCTCGTCAGCCGTTATCATTCATTATGATCAACGACAGTTCTACGAGATCCACTCTAAAGAAGAATTGTGCGAGAATTAAATCACAGCGGAGTCGTCGAACTTCAAGTGGATTCAGGTCGAGTATTTTCAGTCGAGCCTGGTACGCGATATTTCTTAGGCCCGTGACTAGTTTGGTAACTCCACGCTGGACACGCTCAACAGTGTCCTCCTTCGTTCCGTTATGCATGACCTGATTAACACACCCAGGTAGCGGTCTGATATGAACCCAGTATTTTTTGAAACACTCTTGTCTGGGTGGGGAAAGATTTGTTATATCACCCCAAGCCTAGCGAACCCCTTTTCAGCGGCCATCTGGGGACAATGCGCGAACGACGGGTTGGAAGACATACAGGTGTCCAGATCGTTCTTTGGATCGAGCGCTTTGATGTCTACTGTTCTCAGTGCACTATGAGGCACGAAAGCGTTTTCAGAATCTCTACCGAGCGATATGTGTGCGCAGTTATTGTCATTCAGGGAGAGACTCCAGTCGTCCAGCCAGCGCTTGTTCACGTCGAGATCAATCAGTAGTGCACTGGGGTCAGTGGTGTTGCAGACATTTAAGTGGTTAACGTAGAAAAAAGTACTACTAGATGTATTGTCTGGACGGCTGTTGATGTAAATAATGGACAGAATGGGACTGAGCACTGACTGTCGAGGTACCCCAACAAAAATCAGGGTTGGAGAAGAAAGGTCAGACCGGGTTGTTACAACAAGTTCTATCATCAAAAAGGATGTAATCAGGCAAAAAATCCTTCTTTGGATGCCATGTGCTTCCAGGTTATGCATGAAAAAACCACATAGAACATGGCCGAGTGCCTTAGCAAAATCAGGGGAAGTGGAGCCAGAAACGAGACCATTGTCTTCGTCTCCATCAGGCTTTCCATGAAGATGCGCATATTTGTTACGCCTCACCGGCTAGGAGAACAGTCGTGCTGCGTAGAAGAGAAAAGGTCATTCCCTAGGGAGTCCTTGAAGCTGGCGCGCTTTTGCATGCGCTCTATTATCATGCATGGGATGTTAGTAAGACTGATTGGTCGGTGGTTGGCAGGAGAGTGCCGGTCTCTCATCTTAAGAATTGGCGTGAAGGTGGCCTTTGTCCCTACACTAAGATGAACGCCAGTCTGCAGTATCTGTGGGAGGTTGTGCCAGACTAACTGCCTTTTGTTCGAAGATCCTAGGGTAGATCCTATAAACAACCATCGTACTATATTGAATAACCTTGAGTAAGAAGTTTTCAACTTCCAGTACAGAGAAGTTAGCAGTAATGAATGACCACCGAAAGCTTCGTAGATGTGAAGTGATGTGCCATTTCGGTGGTGTAACGTTGTTCACCGCCGAATAATACTCCATGAATATCTCTGCAGGCACTCGCCTGACGGAAGGCATATCCTTGTCGAGAGTTTTTCAGGAAACCAGTTAAATGCTAATTCTCCCTCGGTCGACGAATATGTTTAATTAGGTTGCTTTACTCGCGTGACTCCCCGGCGGCATCTGTCACTGTACTGACTGCCTGCACCTACTCCAACCACTGACCCTTCAAACTTTCTGTGTGCCTGTGCTTTGCAAATGAATATTAATAGTCGTCACGAATGTGGCGCACTCCGCGCAGATAAAGTGGTGCGCATGGTCTGCGCCTCACAATTGACTCGACGATCTTTGAAACTTTACTTTGAGGCACCTATAATTCAGTATCATAAAATCGCAGTATGAAATGATTCGAATTAAATGGTTTCTCATGGCATTAAAATGAGCTTGACTGGAATTTCAAACTGTGGATCTTTCCGCCAGTTGTCTAGTCAGTGAAACATAGCACCAAAGACTAGCAGGCATTGGTCACTCCGTCCATGCTGAGGTTCGTTGGCCATTCTATCCCCCACGCGGCTCTTACTAGTGATGACTACGTTCAGCAGAGAAAAGTCACGAGCATCACGACGCTGCGTCTGAGTTGTGGCATACTGTAACCCGGTCTCCCGTCGTATCAACAGCAAAATGGAAATACGGAATCTCCTTGCGCATTCCAGAGGAAGAGGCTGAAGAACAGTTTACCTTGTGTACATTGTATGTACAAACAGATGGAAGCCGAAAAATCCGCTGGAATCCTAGAAAGTGTTTTGCCCGTACGAGAAGAGTATCATCATCGGAAATGTTACACAAAAGAACGATAGGAAAACACCATTATAAGTGTGTCTTGGCCACGATTTACCATTCGGATCCATACTGCGTCAAATCTGTCAGAGGGCTAAAGTCCACCGATGGCCGTGGGTGTCGGGAATCTCTACTTAAGCAAAATCGTGGTGCTCTCATTCTTCCGCGAGAATGGACAAAGCAAAAAAAACAGTGGATCTGGAGACGCTCAATTCATTTTTGTTTATGCCACCTGTAAGCCAGACCACCACGAAAACCAAAATGTATATTATTTAGCCCCGTGAACCGTCTCTCTGTCTTCCGTAGATTTACTGAACAGGCTCGGATATTTCGTACACATGCAATTCATTGCCAATTCTCTGATTGCTTTTGTGAGAAGAGAAGAAGGAGGGTACCAAGCAGAGCGTATCAGAAAGTATCTGAGATTGGGGAGAGGCTGATGACAGCGGTGTGCTTGGACTGGGTGTCTTCAACCGAGTTATTCTCAAGGACTGCCTGTACGTTCGAAGGTACAACAACTCTGCTGAGCTTGTGTAAGCAACCTAACAGACGTCTGAGCAGCGTTTTCGCATCGCAACTTGCGAATTCTATGTTCCCTTGAAATTCCTTATTTCTGGGTAGCCATTATTTTGCTTCGCCGGCAGGAAATCTAGCCCTTTTATCTGCTGAGGATAAAAGTTCAAAGAAGTTGGTGTGTATGTTACCATGGGATCAACGTTAAAACCCCTTGATAGGGAGGAAAAATAAGCGCGGTCATGCCTATTGTGAGGTTGCGGGCGTTGTGGTTAACACGCCAGTCTCACAAGCACAAGGGTCAGAGTGCAAACTCCGATCCGGACAAGGAAATGCACTACTGATGAGCTCTAATAAGAGCGAAACTCGAGTCTAGTGCTTCCTCTCGAAGTGGGCTAGCCGAAAGGCCTATCTGAATGCGAAGGCTGCGATCGGATGTGGGTGGTGTTCAATTTTGTAATAAGCGCAGTTTGACAAGTGAAAAGTGACCTCAACACGCAATTTAGTGTTGTGAATTAAGAAAGTTTTTGAGCAGACCCGATTATTAGGCCTTGATGAAATTTACAGTTAAGAAATTTTATCGGCGTCTAGTGTGTCCCCAACACTCGTGCTTAGGCTTGGAACGTCCTTCACTGAGGTCACGTCAATGGGGAAGGAATCTCCCACCAATCTTACGTGCACAACAGCACGATTGGACAACGCGGGAACGGAAGCTACAAGCTTATTCCGTAATCTTAACATACAATCTGCCTTGACCTTCGTTTCCGTTCTGTTGGCTGATCACGCCCATCCCTCTTTTGTAAGGCTAGATCAATCGGTTTGCCTTTTTTGTAGGCATTGGTTATCGAATCGTTCGCTAACTATTCAAGTTCGCAACGAGTTACGCGTAATCAGTTGATCCAAAAATGCCCTTCCTAATATCTAACGGCGGGAAAGACAATCTATCGTCGAAACGGTCACTGAGAAGGCGCTGGTGAAAGTTGGAATAAATACGGTACTGGCTGAACCAAAGTACGTGAAAATTAAATACCTTACCGCGAATGTGAAAAATCTTAAGAAACTGAATAAAGAAGGTGGCCGTACAACGATTTCGACAACCAAGCACCGCTCAATATTGGGGGACGAGAAAACGGAATTGAGTTCACTTAAACAAATGGTCATTGGTTGGGCCGGAGCAAAATTATTGTACTCGCCTGGAGAAATGGTAAAAATTATAAGCAACTCGAGAAAGAATATGGAAGAAGAATTTTCTATCTTGACATTTAGAAATGCACATGGCTCAGATTGAATAAGAGTAAGGAAAACGTTTACAATAGTTGGTGTAAGAATAAAAATGGTTAATACTGTTTATTCTTAGGGAAAATAACGAAACAAACGGCCACCCTTCAACAACACTCAGATAAAGCACAGCCATCTTAAAAATAATGCAACAGACCTTAACAAAATCAACAATGGTGGGTCCTGAAACTTCTTTCCAACACTGTCCGGGGATTGAACGTGGTAGGCAAAGTGAACTTTGATTAGTGAGAAACTCAGTCTTCTCGCGAGTACGATGGCTTTGATCCCCGAGGTAAAAGAAAATCTGAGAGCTGACTTAGCTAGGTCAGATAAATTAGGGGTTGCCGTGGCTGGACTACATAAGACAGTTCTTTTCCTTGGAGTTTCTTTCGTCATTTTTGCTGTAGCAGTTGCTGCATTCGCAATTACAACGAATATTTCCATTCAGGTTCTGCAAACTTCAGGAACTACAAGGCGATTTTCAGCGATTCTTTCAAGGATTCGAGGTTGAGGACCGAAGTCGCTCGGATCCGGCCAGTTTGTCCGTCTCGATGTCAGCGGTTTTCTATTGACCTGGAAGGCAGTCATTAAAAACAGGTTATGGCACCGCCCTTGAGGGTTACGGGGAGTACAAAGAACGGGGTAAAATGCCAATCTAACGATATTTTTATCAGGCCGGAAACTAATGACGCTTCAAAACAGTCCCTAGAGGATCAGCTAACAACCTCTAATGAAAGTTCGCTCCAATGGCCGATAACATTGTGAGAAAGAACTGTTGTCTAAGGAAGCTCCAAAGTCAAGGCCTGTAGAGCTTCTTGCCCTGACTCCTGCCACTGGTATTACCTACTGAGGCGAAGAATTGGTTGACGACTTCTGTGCTGAAGAAAAATTGTGCAGTGTTTGGGTCACCGCGGAGTCCTCGAAATTCAAGTAGAGAATGACCAAGAAATTCAAGGCGATATTCATAGGAGAAACACCGGAAGCCAGCGTCCATTTTGGTGGCTACTCGCTGGACACGCTCGATGGCTAGTACGTCCTTCTTCAAGCTGGTGTATACGATTTAATTTGCATACTCAATCGGTGAAAGTATATAAGCTCCGTAGACCTATTGAAAAGTATGCCTGTCAATGCGTGTAGAGGGGCTTTTTCTCATCCCAAGAGTCTCAAATCCCTTTATAGCGACCATCTGGTAGTGATAAGAGAAGGATAAACTAATGGACGACCAAACCCCTAGGTACTTCTTAAGGGCTGTGCGCCTAAAGTAGTGTCACTGCCGACATGCACGTTCCCGCCTATATAGCTTTTGCGGATATGTTTCAGTTGCTACGAAGGTATACGTGAGTTTGAGCAACACTGAATATGACATATATCGAAGCCAAATAGATACAAAATATAAGTTAATGCTGAATTCCTGGCATTTAGGAATGAAACGAAAAATAAATCAAGTAATAAAAAATAAAGTAACTGAACACTCTTGGAAGAATAAGAACCGTGGATTGTAACCGTTCGACGAAAGAAAAACGACACAAGACCAAGAACAAGCTTACAAAACGGGGACACTTTAACGAAGTTTTGAAAACCATACAATGTATTGTCCCCATATTTATCTTCAGAAAAACGAGACAACGAACAAAAATTGTTTTCTGCATCTTATCATGGAGTTAATTACAACATAACTGAGAACAGTGACCAAGGGAAGCGCGAATATGCGAAGAGTCCATATGTGATGCGTATACTGGCGGTCACGACACTGCTGTTCTCAAATGGGGGTTTGACTGACTGCAGGCCAAGAGAGACTAAATTTCCACACGAACATTTACTGAGCGTAGAGGTCAGGGTCGCGCAGTCAAATAATAATAGCCGGCAGTGATCAAAGGTCGAAATGTCACTATTTTTGCCCGACTTCCTGGCTCCCTCTAGCCAATCCCAGGGGTAATTTTCTGGCCGACCCAATGGTAACAGGCGGTCAAGTGAGCAAAAACCACGCTTAAAACCACTTGCCACATTATTGTTCAACCAGACAGGATGATGCCGGCACACTCTACCAGACAGTCGCCTCATGGCACGACCAAAGTTTGGTGTTCGACAAGGGTAGACTGATGGGTGAATACAACAGCTGATTGTAGAATATGGAGGTTTTCTTCGCCTTATGACACGATAACGGGTATGAATGGACACTCGGCCACATTCAAGTGGCAAGGCAGGTTGTTTCGACTCACTTTTCGAGCTTTCTCACAACTTCAGTTACGTGGCTACCCGTGAACAAGGAGACCAATTAATGCAATTTTTTATTCACAGAAGATGACCTATTTTCCAGTTCTTCCACCTGCGTTGCTTTCTGAATAAGACGAATTGCACAGCCAATTCTTGTGGACAACCTAGCTCAGCTTGAAATGTATCAGGTGTAGTTTTCACGCCCTACGCGTCAGACCACCCATAACGTTCCATTTTTGATTTGACGTGACGAAACTGTCAGAATGATTGTACTGATCACTGCAGGTCTGCTTCCTGTTGGTTTGTCGGCGCATTAAGTTACCGTGTCTTCTGAGTATGGCAATATAAACGTTCATGAACTTCGCCCTGTTCTGGATGCACCCCAATACTACTCACGTTTTGTTTCGAATCTCGCTCAACGTGCAACTTTTTTGCTCGACATGTTGCCCATCAACAATTTTTCTTGGTCCACTAGTCACGAATAAACGTTTCGTACTTTAACTCATCATCTTCAAACTGCTGCTGTTTTAAAATCGTCTTCTGCCGGAGATCTTCAGCTCTGAATACCGATGCTTCTTCCGCTGGAATTGGTGCAGCTCTTGAACAGTGCAGTTCAGTTCAGTTTCCAGGACGAACCCGCTTCAGCCAGAAGTCGTCCAGTTTCTTGCACCAGTGAAATTCATAGGGCGCCTAGTGCTGCGACGATAATGAGAAGAGATTCTTCATTTCCAAGAGTTATTACGAGGGTCACCAGATGAAAACTGATGAGTTCGAGCTATCAATGCCATCAGAACACAAGTTCACAGCTACCACCGATACACACAAGTTTATCCTCTCACTGAAATGACGTGAAACAGGGGTTCTGTGTAAGACCAACGAGGATTTGGTTCCTGTAGCTCATACTTTCAGACGCTAAGACTAATTTTTAAATTTAATAAAAGCAATGAATAGGATTTAAAAGAGAACAGTAATAACAAATAGAGATGAAAAGTTAACTAAGCTAAACCTATGACAGGGAAAGTAGTTTGGAAACTCATCCAAACCAAACCCTCACAACAGCTCCGGGAAGGAAGATGGCCAGCACTCATCTAGCTTTCTTTTGAACTCTGTCACACTATCAGGGGATATTACGCTCTGCGGAAGCATGTTCCAACAGTCGGTGATTCGACCTACGAAGAAGTTAGCCCTATTTGTTGTGGCAACCCTCTTCCTCTCCAACTTGAGACTGTGGATTCCGAGGTGTGAGTTTGTATGCGAGCGGAACAGAGACTTTGCCCCACCCTCGGTTATCTCTGTAGAGGCTGTCATGATTCACGGCTATATGCAGTCTTTCGGGGCAGTTGCAAACCTCTTGATTCAGGGCAGAACAAGACGGAATGTTGAAGGTTTACTCAGATAAAACTGGTTCTGTAAATAAATAAGCAACGGTTAGCAAATTGTACAACTTACAACCAAGTGAACTCTGTGCACGGAATTTAACCGTCAGCAAGTACCAACCGATAGCACCGTAGCGTAAACAGTTCAATGCGGCGGTACAAAACAAACAAACAACGAGTTTTAGGGAGAGTTCGCAGTGTCGGTTCAGAGTTGGTTACGTGTAATGACGTAAGAAACGTTCGGTCAGTTATTAGTGCAATCAGTACAGGGGTATATGTATGTAGGACCCACAGTACGATAGTTTCACTAATGTGATACGGGTATAGGGGTTAGTTAGGATCGGCATTGCACACACAGCCGGTCGTGGACATGTAGTCGGACGGTAGCGTCACTTCGCTAGGTGTGGCGGTTCCGTGGTTCGATCCCCCAGCCGCCGTTTTGCCGTCTGCCACCAGTTTCAGTTGGAGTGATCCGAACACAACTTCCATTGATTCTGGCCAGAATCAACAATCCCCTTAGAAGTCTTGAAGGTTTCTATCAAGTCCCCTCCAATCCTCTTTCGCGCAAGAGAATGCAGATGAAGTTTTCTTAGTCTGTCTTCATACGAGTTATCTCGCATCCCCTCAAGCAAATTTGGAGAACTCCTCTGAACTTTCTCAAGCAACTTCCCGTCTTTTCCTATATGCGGGCTTCAAGCCTGCGCACAGTATTACAGATGGGGCCTAACATAAGTATCATAAAGCGGAGACATCTCCGGTCTCCTTCACGCGAACGTTTTTCTCAAAGTATACAGCGTTCTATTTCCTTTGCGCGCCTCCTGTATACACTCTTTGGATACTCTGAAGTTTTCCTCTATGTGCACTCCCGGGCCCTTGGTTGCCTCTACCTTCCTCAGCTCCTTCTCCCACTTCGTGCCAAAATACTTGACTGACCCTGGCTGTTCCCCAGCAAACAGTTGATTACACTTGTCTACATTCGAGGGTAGGTGCAATTCTTTTGACCACTTCTAAACAGTATTCAATCCTCCTGCGTGCCCGTATTTTCAGGATTTCCTACAAACTTCACATGGTCAGCGAAGATGTGGCAGGGGCACTTTGGGTTTTGGTGAGATCATTGATGAACCTTAAAAGTAGTAGTGGTCCAAGCACGGATTTTTGAGGAATCCACTAAACACTGCACCTTCTCTGGACCATTTTCCTGCTATTTCCACATGGAAGGTGCGAATACTCAAGAAGTCCTGTATCCATCCTACCGGTTTTGAAAGAAGACCAAAGGTCCTCAGTTTGAGGATCAACAATCGGCAGTTCACGGAATCAAATGCCCTCCCGAAGTTCAGGCAGCAATGCAGTGATCTGGAGATAGCCTCGGTCTGCCTGCTGTACTAGGTGTAAAATCCTTCTAAAAATCTTAACTCACTGTACATAGGGTCCTAAGGATCTTTGCCTGCCGTCTGTTTGATGAATGCGATCGCGTTTGTTCGTCTGCATGAATACTGTCCAGCAGTCTTCAATGTGGTTCCAGCAACCTGGCATCCGATTCTCCCGAGGAGAAATTTCCAGTGCCCACTCCTAACAGCTGAATTCTCTGTGCTCGACGTTCAGGATCTCTTGCTTAA
>LUCH01001387.1:10183-32499 GCA_013368495.1 Paragonimus heterotremus
GTAGTGAAGCATATTTCTCACTACAAACGTACCCGTACATCACGGGTCGGCCGCGTCCCACACCGTCTGTTAAGAGAAAATGATACAACTTCCACCTTCGAAAGTATGAGGAAGTATACAATGACATACTTGTGTCTATTTGACCCGTGAGTGTCATTCACATTCACAACATGCGGGAAACGTCGGAATAGTTCAATCTGTTTTCGCTGGGCGAAGCAGATATGCGTTTAGCCGTTACCTTCCTCCCTCACAGTGAGCACCACACCCTTCGCACTAATTATCGACAGCACCTCATCAACGTCCTATAATGTTCCGTCAAGAATCTTGCGTAACGAAATCACTCGGCATTGCAGGCTCTAACTTGTGGCGGATCTTTCCAACGTCAGCGGTTGTGACAAACTTCCCGTAGGCATCCGCCACATATTTCTTAATATCAGCAGTTGGTGTATTGTACTGGAACAGCTTCCTGCATCCGTTCAAGTCACCGGCGGTAAGTCCATGATTCGCAGAATGGGAATCATGTGGCAGACGACTGATGAGGTGGTTGTTCTCCAACTCGGATGAAGTCAGGGCCTGACAAGCATCTCGTTGAACCACATGAAACCTTGATTTGCAAAATGTGTCGCGAGACCTGATTTGTAAAAGCTGACAACAGTTAACCCACTAGACTCGTCGTACACCTCCCGCATACACTCCAACGCTTTTTATTCTTCGCGCAACAATAGCAAATCTGCACGGCTTTCAAGAACCCATGTCAACGTACCTTATGGTACTTGGAAACAGTTTTCGATCTACGGTTCGTCCCACGAGTGTAAATAACACAAATTCGTGATCCTCGAACATCGCCTTGAAAGTGACAATATAATCTGTTTTCTACAAATTAAAAATAGACAATTTGAGACAAAATAATAAACAAATGACAACGATGAAAAATAAGTCGAAAACAGTCTCAGCATTCTTGTGTTAACATTGCCACACGCAACCGACCATAACAACAGCAGCCATATCGATTTTAGAAAAACTATTACGATTAGGTCGTTTTCAATTAATGGTCAGTTAAAACAAGGAGGTTTGAGTTCATGACGCAGATTTCGACGTCTTCAATTTTCGAACCAGGTACCAAGCTATTAAAATGATTTTTCCGGGAAAATAATTTTCCCTAGCACGGCAGCTCAGAAACTCACGGTCTACGGTTAGCATTCATGGTTTGAATACATGGCAAGCCAGGTGTCTTTAAAATTTGAAAATTGAATGGGGATGTTCATGTGTCGACGGCAAGAGTGCGCTGACAGTCTTTAAACTGAGAAAAAATGTGCACTACGTGAGGCCAACTTGAAGGCAACTTTCCACTTTTTGGAAACTACTGTTGTTTGCACACAATACACAAGTAAGCCAGCACTGGCTATAGGACGCTGCCTTAGGAATTTCCTTCCGCGCATTTCTGTATTACTGCGACTCAGTCTTACATCACGACCGTGCTATGCGGCACTTGATGGTCTGATGTATTATGGCAGTCACATCAGGCACTTTCTATGGGTTCAAACAGTTGATTACTGATAATCTTCTGGTCTCAGCAACTTTTCTGCGGTATCCGTCTATTTTTTCACTTGTGATAGTCAAGTAATGATGGCCTACACTGACTCAGGCTATTCGTTAGTTCGAACGTGACTGCCGCGCGCTCATTCACTCATTACAATTTCCCAACGGCCCCGTAATACCTTGGCGTCAGTGAATCCGATGTAGGTCAGTAGACGTCCGCTCGTGGGCGACTGAAATGTCCATACCGCCATAACGGTCTTGCTTACGTAGTTAAACCAGAAAACCGGATAACGAACAGTTATGTGTTTTCTAAGCTGGCCAGCAGAAAACAGAGCATGACAAACTAACAGACAAGCGACCGGAAGTTGTTCTGATTCCGAGGGGTCCAACGATCAGGAAAGACACCAACATACAATTATGTAACCTGCAACAATCAACAGCAGGATAATTAGAAAACATGAAAAACAAGAGTGCCTCGATACCCCTTGTAAGAACGGATCCGGGTGAATTTTGTTTCCAGCCTTAAAACGGTGTACTGAAATCACAAAAACACTGTAGGATGTCATTGATTCAGATACTTATGTGTGATACAAACTAATGGAAACGTGATAACAAAAACGGTTAACCAGGAGTGTTAGCAACAAACTTCGAACTATTGGATATCAGCTTGTCAGCTGACACCGTAAATTTTACTGGTCGCATGAAACGGCTCATTAACTATGCTACTTAAAGTTAATCAATAGTCTGATGTTTCACGCGAATTTAAAATTCATAAGTAACCGGGCGCGCACACTTGACACAAACTCTCATGTTTGTATGTTCGCATGCTTGTCATCGATGGGCGCGAACAATATCATACACAGTTCACATGTAACAGGTCATTACTGATAGGCTCTTAACTCTCCAAATGTGGCTCAGTGATGCCTCCGTTTATTGCACAAAAATTAGCACAGGTTGCTCAAGGGATGCCCGGCTTCCGCCCCACAAATTCCCATATTTAGCCTCATTAGACAAATCTGTGATCAGTGAATCAGTTCCCGCTTATTGTCCTTCGTCTGCCTGGCTTTAAAATCTTGGGAAGTATAGGGGAATGAGAAAAACCTCAAAAAGAATTTCTGCTGTTTTGATCTAGAAATGGATGAAGAAGAGAAAGTTTCCGTTCGACAACCTGACAATGTCACTTGAAACCGATGATTAAAGGTACACTCGAATTTGATATGGTTGAAGAAAATAGCAAGATGCGTACGTCTCGCATGTTTGAATCAGGTCGGTTTTAGTCAGGTGAGCGATAGACAACAGTTCTGCCGTGGGACATATGTTGAACAATAGAAATTATTGTACGTCGTTGAAGGGACGCACAACTTTGGCCTAAACATAATCCAACCAAGAGGTTTATGGGGCATTACTTTTCTGTGCGTGTTTGTCGCTCACGTAACCTGCTGTCAGAAACGATAGTGTGAGCAGCCAGTATCCAATCATTTAACCTCCGGCTTGATAAGCACTTCAGTGAGAATAACGCATTCAACTTTTTACGTTCCAACGGTCGCTTTTGGTGAGAACCCGATTTCGACCACGTAACTGATTAATCGGCTAACTTCCGGTTTGCCTGTTTGGTGGAAGCTTGCTGTATGTACGCTTCTTGTCCCCTGAAAGTCTGAAATGTGACTGATGCTTAGTTTACTTCACTGACCGTTTCACTGTTGATTGCAAGTATCTTGTTTTCATATTTGTTATTTTCCCTTTCAAAAGAATTACGGCATTATTAGACGATACCAACTGGAAAGCACATGAGAACTTGTAACTCACCATGGTTCAATCTCAAGCTGTTATTGTAAAGCCTGTTTTCTGTTTATCGTAGTGCAGTGTCACTACGGGATTTTCCTGTTGCACTCACACACGCCATCTACAAGCCGTGATCAAGTCGTCAGTCGCCATACCGAATCCGGGCCACCCGAAAACGTAAGTTTCCAGTCCCATCAATCCTGGTGACTCCGCGTGCGAATAGCATTTTGAATTGGGACGAATTGGCGAACACACTTCAAAAAGGATGACATGTAAATATTCTTTTGATGCAATGTATAGCATGAACTCGTAAGTCTTTCACACATCGCATAGGAGGCAGGCCGAGGTTATCTCCGAGTAACTACCTACCCCGTTCATAAGGGTAGTGCGAATGCAACCGTTCGATCTACATGAGGGCAACTGTCGCCAGCCATCATTTGCGTTGTCCAGTTTACTCGGCATCAGCTGACAAGCTGTCAGCTTACGATTGTTACTGCAATCCGTGGACTCTGTATGTGGAAGAGCACTAACATAGACGAGCTTCTGCCCGAATGTCTCTTAGAAACATCGAAACGAGCAGGGAATGCGTTGAAAAGTTTGTCTGGAGGTCCAGATGGTGGAGAAAACACGTATTGCACAAATGGTGTCCGAGTTTTCAAGTCCGATCAAACCCGAACGCAGATGAGCAAATGCCCATGCAATGCAAAAATGGTCGAGTTTATGCATACTGACAAACACCAAATTCATCTGGCGGAACGCCTAGAACAAGGGCACTGAACGAACACACTGCAGCATCTCCAAAACGTTTGCAACCCTTTCGGTGTTTTGTAAAACGTTTTTCTATCGTTTGTTTGTGTTCGAAAACATGTTGCCGTGTTTCGACATTTATACTGCTGGAACAAAACGGAATTAATTCAAAAAACTGTTCCTTGTGTGTCACTAAGGTCAACGCACCGTACGACCCGAACGCGTTCTAATAGGTGCTGAGAGGGACGACTAATTAGTTGCATCTATTTGTCTCAATGAAATGGGGCCATACTACTCAATGTCTGTTGGAGGCCTGGCTGTGTGGTGCGAAATGGAGTGCGAAAGCCTCGTAATCCCCGCGAAGTAATTGGGCTTCAACCGGATGATGTTAACTGAGTCTTGAATACCCCGACGCTCGATGATCCAGAAACAACAGTTTCACTCAAATAACTTAAAGAGACCTTTAAAATATAGTTTGAGTGAACGTCATGAACCATCCACGCGAACAAAGAGGTGCTCGTAATCGTGAGAGTCTTTAGAAACAAACAACATGTAGTTTTATTGACGTATCTCCCTTATACGGAAGTGACGCATGGGTAAAGTTGGCTGCCTGACGTACGAAGCGTCGTACTGGAGGTTATATGCTGAATGTAATAGTCTTTCAGAAGGCGTAGTGGTTGGGTGCAAATGAGTTTGACGTTGGCAACGTGTAGATCAGACTTATCAGGGCTTCTGCCTAATAGATTGCATCACCTGCAGTGGAGGATGCTTTTAGTTGTTCATGAAAGCGATCGACAACCGGTGGTATGCTGTGATGCCCGTACGATAGCATCCGACAGAATTTATTGTGTCCGCAAAACAACTGTTTTCGGACTGAATCCGTTATCAGTTGTTGCAAGGATCGAGCAACAGTGAGGTATTATCCATCGTCCAGCGAAAGCCCGTGTCACAGTTCCGGAGAGACATCAGAAATAGAAACGGTCTTTGATGATCACACAAAAGTGGTCCATCATCGTTGCGATATAGATCATGTCCTCAGAAGATGTCAAGAAACTTACTATACTGATGAGGTACGTACGCGTCGGCCAGTAATCGAAAGGTATTGGATAATCAAGGTCGACATATGAAGATGAATCTTAGTCTGTTGACACGCCGAACAAGATTGTGCCAGGTTATAAAGCTCTTTTGCACACCGAGTCAGACGTGTCTGCTGTAGGGGAGCTGGTCACGGCCCGGATGGTTAATGTTATGTGGTTTGTTGAACATCGCTTCAGAAGACTAGAGGCGTGAGTGCACAAAAGTATCCCCCGGAAGCATTGCGCAGAATGCTTCCGGGTGTTGCCGATAACAGAAAATCAGCAAAGCGCAGGTGAAATTATCATCGAGACTCGCGGAAATCGGTTTCTGTTTGATGTTCTTCGGCCATAGCTGTGAAGTCCACGCCGTCGCTATCAACAAGCGTTGATATTTGTGATAAGGCCTCAGCAAAACGTTGTCGCTGCCAAGGACGTGTACGTCTCCAGAGAACTGTGGTACGAATTCGATTTGGCGCACCTTGCCTGGTGGATGACTAGCAGAACGGTTGCATAAGAAGTAAGTCAGTGGTTTTTGTTAAGTGAGAACCCGAAACTGGAGATCTTCAGGAGAATATCGGAAATGAAGAACGACCGAGTAGATACTCAGTAAGTCACGACCTAACGTGCTGTGGGTGGTTTACATGGACTCTAAACGCCTGGAAGAAAACGCAAGTGATCCCAAGAGGCCACTAACGCACTGATGGAGTGCGGTACCAACAAATGTTAAGAGTTACACTGGCGTTGAAGTGATTTAACATTACTACAGCAGCCAGTACGATTGAAGGAGTCAATAGCCAGTACTGATAGCTCGACGATGCCGTAGATACGGTCACGAAGTAAGTTAGCTAGGAGCACCTCAACTGTGCGCAATGAAGAATGAACCGTAGGTAGTATTTGATGGTGTCTGTAAAAACGACTGACTACATTGAGCGTTGCAGATCGTGGGAAGTCATAAATTGTCTGTACTCTGTTGGCCAGCTGTTAAATATCATGCTGTTGGATGTAGTATCTCATGAAATCGGCTGATGGTTGGTCAAGAACACAATCTTCCACAATGACAGTGAAGCTATATGCTAAAAATCGTTCAAAAAGCTGTTGAAACTGGTGCTAGCCACAAGGAAGTTGTAGATATGGGGATGGTTGAAGTCCAAACCCCGTGTGACTTCACTGATAAATCTTTGGGATGTCTGGTCAACATGACTAAGACCAAAGAGCATGGGTAGAAATTTGAAAAAGCCGAAAGACATAATCATCACTGTCTCTGGGATGCCTTAGACGGTGATTGAAATCTGGCAGTAAGCATGATTTTGATCACTGTTCAATAACGCGTGACTATCATTAAAACTAACCGTGATGTCCCGAATGTGCGGACCGGGGTGCCTGTCACATACCTTAGAGTTAGTAAGTGTGTGTCAATCTTCACGTACGCGGAAGTCTCCTGACGTTTTAAAAACTATATCGAGGGACAAGGACCAAGAATTCTACGGCGGCTAAATGATGCTCGAACACAGAACACGCTATTTTCGGACTGCCCGATGTTAAGCGGTAAGTTGTGTCGAAAATCATCTGACCAGACATGTTACATTGGATCTGCGACTAGCGACCACCAGGGGGTTGGAAATGATTAGCTTCGGGACGTCTGCTGAGATGAATATTCCTCGAAAATTTTAATGTGCATTAACGATGGCTACTACCGGTAATGGGCGTACCGTTCAATCCACTTAAAGTTAACTGCGTCTGGGTGGCTCAGTTGTGATACTTTAGTGAGAGGATGCCGACTTCTTCACCGTTATCGCTGACAACGAACTCCGGATCCACGCCCAGTAATGAAAGTGCAGGCGTCTATGGAGACTATCAACTTTTGTTACCGCAAAGTGTTGACTTGGTACATTCTGTGGTAGGAACGGTGAACGAAGCAAAATCGAGCTGGACATACCGAATTGCTGGTGACACCAACTGACACTCATCACAGACGATCGATAATGACGAGAACTCTAGTGGGATGGTTATGTGTTGAAAAAACGACGAAATACACAGCTGTTAGAGATGCATACTGAAGGTCAACATTTGACCTGCGGACTCGTTCGTACGATCAAGTAGTAGGGCCAGTGCTTACCGTGATGTCGAAGATATTCGGGGGACCTGTCTTCTACGTGTCTTTCAGGTACGATCGGTAGCGTCGGTCGACTTGGACACGGTTATCTGAAGGCTAGCACTAAAGTTATTGAACCTTGTCCTTAGGCAAACTGGGTTCCTATTTTGAACAAAAGACAATCAGCATAGAGTGTGTGGAATTCCAGATAGGGAAACAGAGCAATGAAGACAGATTTGAAAGGATTATAGATAATAAAATTTGAGGAACCCTACCCTAAAAACTATAGTTTTTGAGATAAGAAAAGCTGGTAAGGATGGGTAGTAGAACACTGGATTGCCTTATCATTGGCGAATGGAAATAGGGGATAGGAGGATGAATAACATTCCGCTGATCGATAGCAGAACCATAATAAAAGAGTGAAACAAATCCTAACTGACTCTGATATTCCCTTGTTGCTGGGCTAGTGTGTAACCATCTATGAGAAATGTAACAGAACGATCTTTCGGAATCAATTCCCATTTAAATAATCACTTTCAAATAAAACCGTACACGGGTACTTCCACCAATAAAACATGTCAAACTTGATCACTTTGCGCATAACGAGAAATTTAATCTGGTTTCCCCCAAAGAGTTTGCGGCAGCTGACCGAACGTGAAGAACGTAAGTAATGCAGTCGTTCGTAGAGCTTTGATGTCGAAAACCATTATAGTAAATGCCAAGTAGTTCCATATTCTCCAGGTGATGTAGTATGAGCTTGACAACATGGGATTCCATAACTTTAGATAGGACTGAGATGCGAAATATAAGCCGCTACCTAATTGGATAGGAAATGTTATTTTGCCTACGAATGGGGAAGGCATGAGATAATTTCCAATATTCTAAATTGCATTGTCTGCAGTCAGGACGACCTGGCAATCTGAACATCATTCACACAAGGTTGCGGGTGAGCGTTTAGATGTGATTATTCGGTCATGGTCATTGTGAAGCTACTGGTGTAGTCGTCAACACGCTAGTCTCACAAACCTGAGGGTCGGAATGCAAATTCCTGCTCGGACAAAGATATGCATTGCTGACGAGTTTCAATAAGAGCGACACTCAAGTCCAGTGCCTCCTTACGAAATGGAATAGCCGAAAGGCTTATGTGAATGCGAAGACTGTGATTGAATGTGGGTGGTACTCAATTTTATATAGTATAAATCCCCGAATTTCAGTTCAAACTTTCAGTATGATGGAAATACTTCTGAAACGAACGATTGGAGGAATAAGCGTGCTGATTTGAGTGCACTTTTGAAACAGAAATCAGCGCCTGTTGGGCTTAATGGACATTTCTAGTGATAAACGGTGGAAAGAGGAAAAGACGTGGTTGATCTGAGATTAGCGGTCACGTGGGATGGATCAGCGATGACGGAGTTGAAATCAAATGGGCGACTGAGTACTTTAGCTTCAGAGGAAAAGGTGATTAGTGTAAGCTTTCAAAATAGAACTGGAAGCGATAATTTTAAGCTACCGGAATGTTGCTTTGGCTAATCTCCAGAACAATCTGCTACCAGAAGGAGAAGCTGCCCTTCCAGATACATTACGAATGTTAAAAATTCCGTTAAACTCATCTGTAAAAGTCGAGCAGGTGCTGCCACTTAAGATCGGAGGAACGCACCGTCCTTTACGTAAGCAGCTTTTACGTAAGGGAACGGAGAGGATATCTCATCGGGTTTAGGAAAGTGAAGAATAACTAAGTTGTAGAGACCAGCGGTCGTGTGGCTTCTCTAGGGATCCCGGCTGCAATCGTGTTTTTCCGTTTGTCTGTTCTGCACGTATGATTCTGTGTACGTCTGCCATAGGAGGCCTGATACAAACTCAGTGCTACTCTCTTCAGTCGTGCAACTAATTGCATGCAGCGAATTCCTGCCATTTTCCTAACGACTCATCTGTCATTCCGTCCTTCAAAGTCGTGTGGCCCGGACCCATTCGAGCGTTGTTTATCGCACTCAAAGGTTGTACGCGCTGTTGAGTGCCGCCAATTGGGCTGTAGCCCATCTAGCGCTTCTTTTCTTTCTATTCTTCGTTGCTGCCGGTGGTCTCAGACTAAGTTAGAGCTAACTGCTCATCGCATTTCCAAGCATTACTGGCAATATACGGTTTGTTTCCAAACCCTCCTGCGTTTTTTAGTTGGATGCTTGTAGGGACTACATTTCGGTCGCTCTTCAAGAAAGGCACATTAAATTGTTAGTGGACAAGGGTCTAGCTCAAACCTATTCGTCTACTACAAAATTGTTCATGGAGGAAGACTTCGGAAATATTGTCTGTGAATGAGTAAAGTGCCAGAGAAACACATGAGAGATAGAACGACAAACTCACGGTTGCCGAACCAGTACATGTCGTAGGGAAACTAAACTAAAAGCATGCTTTTAGCTCAGATTTACAGTGATCATTTA
Organism: Paragonimus heterotremus; assembly: GCA_013368495.1. Classification (NCBI taxonomy): domain Eukaryota; kingdom Metazoa; phylum Platyhelminthes; class Trematoda; order Plagiorchiida; family Troglotrematidae; genus Paragonimus; species Paragonimus heterotremus. The sequence continues at coordinate 19,855 of LUCH01001387.1, forward strand.
TGTTACCTCCTTTTGTAGTTGCTCACTCTCTCCTACATGGAGTAAGGTAGTCCAGTTGCCGATCCACTTTCCTGTTGCGGATGATGTACGAAACTCACACATCAACATGATGAACGGCCGAACAGTGTTATTTCAAGCTCAGTTATTACTCACCCACAATTATTGCTCACAATTATCATTCACTTACCTAAACATATTACTCAGCTGTCGGACACCACATATAAAATCAGAATAGATCTCTCATTGACCTATGGTGTTAAACATCTGTATTCCGAAGATGAACAAGGTGGTACCAGATCAGCTATAAATGGCTATTGAAATCAGGTTTCGAAAGGCATACAAAAAAAACACTCCCTTCTAAGCACTCGGTTTGCATGACGTGTTGTGGCCTGAAAATGCAGACAATACTCCCAGAGAATATGGGCGTAATCTCCTACCGGCTTCAGCTTCAACGTGACATAGACCCAACCCAGTCAACTCCACAAAATCATTGCCTTGTTTGTTGGACTGTATTTGAGCTGAACACGACACTGAAATCAATCTTTATTTCAGATTGCGAAAGTCACTGCTATGCGTGACCCCGCACAAACCTTGATGCAAGCCAGTAACAGAGTCTCGGGCAAGCATTAGGTTGTTGATTTGTACAAATGATTCTATGACACAGTGTGTATACAGTGGTCTCTCCAAGCATAGGGCGCCTTTGTGTGAACGGTGACTCTTACGCAGGTTTTTTGACTCAGCCGCAGTTCAGCATGCGGTACACCAACGCGGTACTTATAATCGAGATTGCCTGTTCCGTAGACTTTTTTCTGTTAAGTGGTTTGACAAAAATGATCGAACACTGTAAATTGTAACTTTCTTAACGAATCACAACAGTTCGGAAACAACAATTACTTGACTACTGACGAGTAGTCGGGGATTTGGTTAATCGCAAGTTGGACATCACCCACAATTGATCGCAGCTGTCGCATTCCCACAGACTTTCCAGTCGGCCCCTTTCGAACACATTAAGCACTGGACTCGAGTTTCGCTCTCATTAGAGCTCGTCGGTAGCGCATATCCTCGCCAATGCCTGAACTTGAACCATGGACATGCTGTTCATGAGGCAACCATGTTTACCACTGCGCCACTGACCTCACATTAGGCACGACCGGATTATCACATGTGAACGCTCGACCACTTTTGTTTGTGAGTAATGATCAGGTTGCCCAATCGCCTCGATAGGAGACACAGTTACTATCAGTTAACTCCAAACGGTAACCCCGCGAATAGTGGTTAAGCGCTCATATATGATAATTCGGTCGTGCTTAATGAGAGGTCAATGGCGCAGTGGTAAACACGGTTGCCTCATGAACAGCGTGGCCGGAGTTCTAGTCCCGGCAGTGGCGAGGATATGCACTACTAACGAGCTCTAATCAGAGGGAACTCCAGTTCAATACTTCTTTTCAGAAAGGGCCGACTGGGAAGTCTATGGTAATGCGACAGCTACGATCAATTGTTGGCGATGTTCAACTTGAAATTACCTGACTGCAGAAAATAATTCACATTTCCCGTAAGTACTCTTGAGAGGCCATAAACTTGAGACGAACTCCAGTCAGTTGCAGAACAATCTCCGGAAGGCATATCAAATCACACATTCAAATTTTTTAATGTATTCGTTCGCTGCCTCAAAAGAATGAATAGCAATTTGTAGTGACATGTCTTCTGCATCCACTTTACACTTATGTTTACTTGGTATTTCATCTTCGTAGCTTACTGTACCATCCTCTGTTTGTGTTTTATGAAATAAAGTAGAGCAGCCGACTAATTTGGTTGAATATTCTTGAAGGACCCTGATCAAGCCTACCGAAGCTCATTGTCGTTAACCCACACCTTTCAAACGTTATCGGTCAGAGCTTTCGACATCCAATGTAGACCCCATACTACAGTTTGTGAGAAACAACATGTCCTTTCGGTATGTTGAAAAATAGCGAGTGTAGAGTCATTCCTGCGGTTGATGTGATGCAAGCCAAGTGTCGGAAGGTTGCAAAAATTAACGTGTAGGTTAGTAGCCTGCCAGTACAGGGCATAGTTCCGACTGAGAAACTACATGAAATAACGGTAGAGCAGCGGGTCAGGACAGTCTGTCCGTTAGTGTGTCTAGATCAGTTGCTGAAACATCATCGTCATAGCGTCACATTGATCAGATAATGGCGGGTGATTGTTGCAGCTGTGCACTGAGTACAAACAATTTTCAGCTAGCACTAGTTTTAGGCATCGTGCACGTCAACGCCATACTTGGCGCAGGCCTTCTCCGAATCAGGCCTGGTCTCAGATAGACCATATAGCTGTTAGTTATAGGCGACGGTCTCCATTCAAGACTGTCGTTCTTATTGGAGCACGTACTTGGACTCAGACCATGCGTTGATACGTTGTCGTTTTTTCCCACTTTTACTGGCCAACGACCCCCCACCAACAACGACTAGTTGTTGAGAAACTGGCTTTACCATCGGTAAAGCATAAGTACTAAACCATCCTAGTAAGCTGCCTTAGTGATACTCACTCTGAAGATCCTACTAGCTGTTGGACTCAAATCTCACAAGCTATTCAGAAAGCAGGTACTATAACGCGTGGCACAGGGATACATAAGTTTAAAAAACATTGGATCTCAGAGAAATCTCTGGAGTTGTTAGAAGCCTGAAGGAAGGTTCCTCTTGGCAGTTCACATAATAAGTCTAGAAAAGATACCCGTAAGAAGCTGAAACGTAGTCTAAAGGCTGATCGTGAGGCTTGGTCAGTAGAAATAGTTAAGGAAATGAAAATCGTTTTTGCCTCCGGGAACACCGGCAAACTCTTTAAGCTGATCTGTGCCACTGGTCCGATACGACCGTCTGTCAGTGAAGCTATCAGCGAGGCAGATGGCGCGCCCACTTTTAATAAATCCAGAGGGTTAGAGCGGTAGGCGGGACACTTTGAGGGTCAATTTGGCCGGCTTTCTGTTTTTACTGTGTTGCCATCACAAACTTGTGATGTAGCACCCTGGTCGGTAGACTTGGAACCACCCACTGAGACTGAGGTTTGCAATCACCTTTGGGCTCTCAGTCATAGTAGGGCTGCTGGTCCAAATGACCTTCTGTCGGTACATTTCAAAGAAGGTGGAAAGGCGTCAGTAGAGACCTTGACTTAGTTGTTTCAACCCGTGCTGGGGTCACGCGATATTAGTTCCCATATTCAAGAGAGGTTTCAGGAGTTCTTGCGAAAACGATAGGAAGATTAGTTTGACCCCGGTCATTATTAGGCTTCTGGTATCCACTATACTTTGTCGACTCACTGCAGTTCGAGAGATAAACATTAAGGAAGAACAGGCAGGGTTCCGCCCTGGGCGTGGTTGTATAGATCACATTTTTACCAACCGTCAAATTCTGGAGTAGTGTCATATGTACTTGTCAAGCACGACTGAAAAGTCCGTTGATCTTACTGCAAACACAGAAGATCATAATATCCCCTAATTCACACATTTAGCAGTATCCAAAGATAAGGTATATAAGTTATCGATCGTTCAAGTGGCTTCCAACGATCAGTTCTACAGGGATAGGTAACCAACCACGTAGGTACAAAGTGGCATGCCACACATGAGACTAGAGAATAGTGACCGCTCCCCACCATAAGCATCGTGTGAATTACATCACAAAGACCTGATGGCTTAGCCTCTTCACACAGTCTACTCCTGTGACGACGTGAGGAGAATCAGGATGCATCAGCTGATATGATTCGACTCCATATACTACAACGCCACACATATTTTTGTCACCCAAACTATTCTTGTTTTCTTGCTTCTCTGTCAAAAGGGCGCGGGTACAACATGCTTAAATGCAGTCTACGTACAACTGAAGTGTATGCTCAGCATGCTTTAGAGTACTGAAAGGTTAAGAAGCTCAATCTGAGTATGTCATAAATTAAAGTGATTTCATTTTTTGTCCTCAGTATGTTCTGGCCTTCTGTGCTAGCAGTTAATCTAAGTCGACGGAGACGGCTGGAACTGTAGTGTTTCGCCAACTGTGTCATCAACCAACATACAACTTTTGTGAAAACGTTTAACACATCATCTCTTTTCTACTTGCCAAAAATTATAGTGATTTGTCAACAGCGACTCCGAACAAAACAAGAAAATGGTGCCAAGACACACGTGGTCTAGCTTTGTTGACAAAAATTGCGTAAGCAAGACTACGACGGTTGATGGGACACTTCATTTTGTGAACACGTGCCATTTTGCTTAACAGCTGGGCGAAGTTCGGTTGCCCTTATGTGTATTTCTCGTTTGGTCTGTAAGCTTTCCATTGGTATTGTCGGTTTTCTGTGGACACTCCTTTTTCCGCGGCAGTACTCACTGTGAAACCTACACTGCCTTGCCGAACTTGACATATTACGGATAAACCACCAAAGCCACAACTTTAAATAAGCCACCTAACCTGCGAACAAAACTCATTCGGCTTCTGTGTTTGCCCAGTCTGAAACGTTTTCATGAAGTTTATGACAACAGCGTCGTCACTTGATGACCTCAGACGCAGGGTAGATGTGCTCATTGCGAAGACCACGCTCGTTCTTCAGGTAGAGTAACCAACAGACCACATCTGGCAGAACAAAACTAGGCTCTACCTTTCACAAATGTTTCTATCCAGACCCCAGTTTCCGCACACAGAGGTGTATTTATTAACTGTTCCAAAGACTGACTGGATTTATTTTCTATCACCTTATCTTTTAGTTCTGCTTCAACCTCTTATCTCTTCTTCCTTCATTCACAGTTGTTAAATCTGCCAATTTGTTCCATCGAATCCGTTAATCTATCCACCAACTAACTGTTTCTAGAACGGTCGGCACATTGGATAACATGAGCATAAGCATTTTCTGATTCCACCAACAAATAATTCTACTATTCCTATGACTTCCGTTCATGCGTTTCTGTTTCAAAAATGCAAACAAAATGGCTAACATTCGCTGTGGCAATTTTGTTCACTCACGAAAGCCAGAACTGACAGGCAGGTAAAATAAGTTTGATACGAGGACAACAATTACCTTACTCCATAAAAAGGTTTTTCTATGATCAGCAGGGTATGGTCTTTGTCGGAGAATGGCCCTTCTAGGGTCAAGCAGTGCGACAGTTCTCTTTTTCTACCTGTGAAAGACGAACGCTACAAAGTAAATAGGCTTGCCTTTTCCATGGCTGAACACATAAAAGGTAGTGTCTTCATTGCGAATCAATTATCAGGCGTGTAAGGTCAGTATATGACTAAGCCTATTAAAAATACCTGCTTCTCAGTTGGAGCTTCGTAAGAGGTGCACACAGCTGATTTTAGTGAAATTTAATTGGGATTAATAGGCCAGATATTTACTCGACGTCCCTTGGCTAATGTGTGAGTTTAATGATTTTACTGCAAACTTTCACTGAAGTACCAAGCAGCTACTGGGTAAAACATGCCCGTGCCCAGTTTCAAGACAATATACTCCTGGCCAATAATGTGTTGCAGCTGATTAGTTACACTGCCGAATTCGTGAACTATTTATCATGAAAGACCACAAGCTAACAAATAATGATCATTCAGTGCAACGGAAAAGATGTTACACGGACAAAGTTAAAACTGATTGTGGCTTCCACATACCAGATCAAAAATCATAGGATTTCAGCAAGTCAGTGGAAAACGTGTGTAATCCATTGAAAATCACTCACAGCGAAAAATCAATACAGTAGTGCTGCTGCTTTTTGTGACAAGTGGTATACGTCACATATATCACAAAACTTGCAGCGGTGTCTGAGCGCACTAGATGATTACATCTCATTAGATAACAGGTCCAATCTTGCATTTACACCGGAATGAATTGCGATCAAATATGGCTGCAAATCAACGTTCACAACAAACTGGTTATCCATTTTACACGGTTCATAGTCAGACTCTGCACAGGTTCCGTAGTTGTACACAGTACCCTGGTCCGGCAAATAATTGAATGCTTGGGGCTTGACTGGCCAATGAAGGGAAACCTCATGAGCTGTATCTGATCGTAATAAACACTTTTTACGTGCAATATATGTCTTGGCTGTTACTCTTTTTCTTTCAAACATAGAACCTACTTTTGGAAATGGTTCAACAAATCGAGCGGGAAAGCAGGAAACAGTCTTCTTAGCGTATTTTCCTTTCTGGATAGTTTGTATAATTCCAGACCACCCAGGGTTCTTTTTCGATTGTGCATTTGTTTTTGGAACAAATATCTCTTTCACATTCGCATGAAAAATATAGTCTACTCGCCTGGATATCCGAAATATGCAGTCATTGTAACCCAAAATTTGTGCACCTTCCCATGTCTGTTGACTGCTATTTAGCAATGGCAGTTCCCAGTTGACGACATCTACTTGAAATTGCTGATCAGTCTCTAATTCAGTGCTTTCCACATAGCTATTGAAAACATTTTGGACTTGACGAGAAGGTTCTTCCGGCACATAAAACAGAATAAGATTCACTCCCATGATTCGCTGAGCTTCGATGAATTCCAATAAACCATTTGCAGTGATAGCCGTCATATCATCTGACGGTGCAACGCACAGACCAATTCTGCGGGTACTTTCGGATTCGGGTAGAGTTTTCGGTGTCCCTGGAAGAACTGGCAAAATAATTGGTACTTTCCAGGTTGCTGTTCCAAGGTGCAAGGCGACGGCCACATGTCCACGGACTGCTTCAGTTATCAGGTCCGGTGGTAACTTGCAGAATATGAAGTATCCACGATACGTGCCCATCGGTTCGGTAAGGGAATGGAAACCGAACTTTCGACCACGGACACCAAATGTCTCCATAGTATTGCTGATAATCATTCCTTTTGTCTTCGCAATGTTGCTCACGTAGTAACAGTACACAAGTGGATTGGCTGTTTCTTTTTTTAATACCAATATCCGTATCTCACGTAGGTTCTGTTCAGTGTAAGATGATACCGCGAAGGTCTCTTTCTGGTCATCGATTGATTCAAAGGTTAAATCTGGATAGGTGAAGTTCGAATCGACAGACTCAAATAAGTTACGTTTAAACAGATTGCGTCCGATTGATAACAAACCGCAAAGAATGAGAAGTACGATTATTGATCGTTTGCCAAACTGTTTGAGGAATTGTACTGCCAGCATCTCTGTTGTTACCGCACGGATTGGTTTGTACCGATTTGCCTAGGTTTAAGTTTCACGGTGTTTGCACACACAACGAAGGTAAGTTACACTCGTCCTCTTTCACTGCCTGTGTAGAACATATTTCATTTCACCCTGATAATTTTACTGTTCAATATATTGTACTGTGCCAGAAAGACAGATGTGTCAGAAGCTCTGAAACAATTACATCGGCTATTGACAGCAGTGAGTGCACAGCTTGTTCACGAATGGTCTCGTCCAATCACATGGAAACATTTGATCGAGGACTGTTTGACTGTGATACAATAGAGCTGACCGCGCAGTATGAGATTCTACTGTCAGGCCGTAGAACTAACCTATTGCGTTTTCTATCACAGTAAAAGTAATGGATTTATGACTCCGTTTTAGAAGCGGTTGCGTAAAATTAATTTAATCAACCAAAGGTAAAACAATAGAGGTATTAAAGATGCGTGCATTTCTGCAAACGCATTAAGGCTGACAAGGAAGTTAGCACAGAATATCAAGTTTACTACGTAACTGTAATTTACACTATTACTACTGTAAATCTCTGTATGCACCATCCTTATCATCGATATTGTTAATCAGACAGATACCGTGAAGTAACAATACATTAATGGGAACTGAGATGATTACAGGTTGACCACCTTTCGTATTCGTTTTATACAAGATTTGAACAGATTCAGTTGGTCAGAGGGCACTAACTTAGAAGTCTATTTTCACCAAGGCACAATAGAATTCCAACTTGTTCTCATGTTTGTGGGACCATCACGTCCTCAGCTATCCCTTGACCTTATACTAAGTTAACAAACAATTGCGCGAATTGCCTCTACTTATCTACCCTCTATCGGTTCTCCTAATCAGCCTGACTTTCACCAACTGTCCGATAGAGCAGTGGATGTACGTTAAAGTGCCACCTTCCCGTAAACTGTAATTGTCATATAAATACCATGGAATGGAGTAATATCTTAGAAACTGCTTCTCCAAGTTGGGTGTATTCGCATCTGTTGATCAAGATATCCGGGAATCAGGCTGAATATTAGGCTGAACGGAAGTGAAAGTGGACTAACGTTATAATATTATTACGTGTGAATGGAAGGCGTCGTTGCTATTAATGCTACCATTGTATTCAATACAATTGACATAGAAACAGTTGCCAGGATATCTCAACCCCATTCAGCACGGTTAACCTTGGATTGCATGGGGGGATAACGCCCTCAGGTATGAAAGAAACGGTATACAATTGAGAACTGTTCGCTAACCAACCGATATTTTGCATTAATTTATACGTATAAACATTTATAAGCCTGACTTGTACGCGCTTCTGCTAACCTGTAACAGTAGCTGACGCCAAATAATCCCTGTACTCATGAATATTACAAGAAGCTCACGTTACGTCGCCTACGACTCAACAAGCACACCTCATATCTGAGATAAACCCAAGGGACTGAAAAGAGGAAGCTTCTGCTTAGAGGTCCTTCTGCCACAGGTGAAATTTAACTGAAAAAGACGTCTGTCGTAAGGCCAAGTGAGAGAAACGGTGAGGATTTGAGATGAGCAAATGAGCGCGAACATTGGAATTATAAACCATGAGACGATAGAAGGAATACAGTTACTTGTGGAAGAACTTCACACGCAGAAAAATGAAGGTGATTGTTAGTGTCGTGTATACCAGTGCGGCGGATGAGCAGTAGTTCAGGTGAGTGAGCTATAGAATTCCTTCGGGTCAAATAAACTCAAAAGAAATTCAGGTAGAAAATGTATAGAAGACAACCTACACGCAGATGTTTGGCTTACTGACCATGGGTCACTGGTTTGGACGGGTGTGAAAGATACAAACCAGTTGGTTTGCCAATGCCAGAGCACCGACCGTCTATTCGTTGACTGGTCGTCATGAGTTTGCTTATATATTACTTGGCTGAGAAAGTTGACAGAATCACGATTACAGGCGTAGCAACCCCAAATGTTTGTTCCATTTTGACCGCCAGTTTAAACTGCACATGAAGCGCTAAATTCACTGTCTGGGAGGTATAACAGTCTTCCGTATGGATCGGAGATTTATCTTCACGTATGTGCGCATTCACGGTGTTTACGATAAAAGGATCGTTGCCAGTCGGGTGAGAGAACGTGAGAATCGCTCAGCGGGGATTGCGTGTGCTATCTTGACTGGGATTGTAGATTCACTTGTGAATCCGTGCTGTGCGTGGATGTCAGTCCATGTGACCATGAGCGTCGGCAGTAGGGTGATTTTAGATAAGACCCAACTGTGAAAAGTCAGGGCTTCGGCTGGATTCGAACCAGCGACAGAAACACCATGCCTCAACGTGGCAAGCGCCCTACCAGCTGAGCTACGTAGCCACGCCAGGAGCTCGGAAATTTCATATTTGGATTCGGTTACCCACCCGTCCCACTGTCTCATATCGAATCCACCAAACGATCCAGGGGATCGACTGTAGGATGATTGTGTGTAGGTCAGACAGTTAAAACTTGGGGTCAACTGACCAGATGTGATTTGAATGAATGAGATTGAGCCACCATGATTAGCACACGATAATGGATTGATACACAAATAAAGTTAATTTTGACCAAGCGAACCTGCAGCCTAGCAGCGAAACCGTCGGTGAATCTCTCTCCTTTTCCACAAATTTTTCTTACTATAAGCAATAAGCTCGGTGGTAATATGATATTTAAGGAGAGGTTGGTAAGTAACTTAAACATCCTGATAACAATCCCGAATTTTATCAGTGAGATCTCAAAAGTCCATGACGTCCACTTATTTTCCTCTGTGTTGCAATTTAACAGAGCCTATTAATCTGTTAACAGCGGCATGTCAGTAGTGGATTATTTCGACAAATCTGTTGCTTAGACAATTTGAATGTTTAGTAGGTGACCGTCCGTGTTATAGTCAAGGTGAACATAGTATCTCGAGGTAGGCAGGACTGAGTGGCAAAGTGAATTCAGCATCTGCAACTAGTGTTCGAGACACTATTTCTGGATGTGACAAGTGGTAAACTTCGTATCGGCGCTATTTTTGCTGGCCCAGAAATCATCCTGCCTCTCAAGTGCACTGACCTAGAACATCACAGCATTAGACCGATTTTCATCAGATAATAGCCAAAACCTTGAGACATAACTCAACAAACTGGTAAGCACATGGGTGTTCGGGGAATGTTTGCTCTCCTCACCCCGAAACAAAAACACTGTTAAGGGATGTTTTTGTCCCAGATGAAATGAGCCAACTTGAGGTACATAGTTTCTCATTTGAACTCATCTGCGCCCACGACCTTCCCAGTCCTAAATTTGAATTCGCTCCCATGTTTGACTAGCTGAGAATGGTACTAGGCAAAACAATTTCGATCGTTAAGTACACAACAAAAGCTCCCTCGCGCAGCAGTCGGTTCAACTAAGTCCAACCCCTACTATCTACGCCTGTTTCAGACTGTTTTTCCTTATTCATCGCTAATATTAAAATGAAGGCCGTATCGGAAGCAAGACGTCAGAGCGTGAATTCTGGAAATTGTAACTTATGATAGCCTAAACCAAATTCGGTTGACCGGAAACATACATAACCTCGATTAGAATAGTATTAGGTCTGTGTGGAAAGAATGTTCTGAATAAGTTATGGCTGGTAATCTAAGACAAACATCGAATATGTGACAGTGAATGTATGTCCCATTGAAGGAACAGTGCAACCAAAAGTCCTCGAAAGTGTGATAATTGTTTTTTAATTGTTAGCGCAGTTAACTCGTCCACACTAGACTCACCAGAACACCAGCTTAAGGGTCATCTCAATGGGCTACTGCTCAGCTATGATAAGCCTGCTGAATTCTTCTAAATGCCTATCGTCCGAGTGCATACAACACAGATTCGTTATAGGACAGATTGCGCACCCAGCTGCAGTCTGCAATCATTCGGCCATCAGGGTCTAACAGTCCTACCCATGTCCAAGTTTCCTCTGACCTGGGTGGAAGTAAGTGAACAACGGAGTCACGTCTTTGAATCTGTTGAAATTTAGATGAATACTGTGAAATGCAATCGTCCGTCTATCTTCTGCGTCAACCACGTCTTGACAGTCACTGACGTTCGAGATCGACTGAATGAGAGTACAATTGTTATCTGAACTAATGCACATACGTCTGTTTAGGTGAGTGATCGTAAATTAGCTTACGCGGGAGGTACACATCCTGGCTATGGTTTGTGGAGTGCTAAATCTTCAGGACTTTGACGATTTAGCATTTTGATTCATACGCGCTGGAAGCACACCGACAGATTTAAGTGTTTTCTTTTCTAAATCCCTCACGCACGGAACCGTCAGTTGAATAGGCGGTAATGCACCAAACCTCAGTGGGTTCGATAGTCACAACAATTCTTAATCGATAATCTAAACATATTCGTTCAGGTCTGTGTCAGTGACTGCGTCAGAAATTCTCACATAACTGGAAAAAGTTCTACAATATATTCTGCGAAAAGTATATAGGTTTGAAATAAAACCATGAACTAGAATGCTGAACGCACACAACAAACTGAGTAATTTCTGTTATTGTCATTGGCTATCCACGGGGGAACTTTGGATATTGCGTGGCATCACAGTCAGCTTGGTATGCATCACTGGTTGCAGACCATTTAAGGTTTATTGTTGCACAACTGTCGAGTGAACTCAGAGATGACGGTAGGGTGAGTGTATACTGTCGGCTTCAGAACTAGCGCAGGGAAGATGAACAATCGTATTATACCACTCATACCGCGGCTATTCAGTAGTAGGTCCAAAGCATATATTTTGACATCGTTCAAGTCACAGGAAGAATGCAGGAATGAGGATCAAAGTGCAGCATCGCCCATAATGGTCCCTGCTACTTAATGGAATTGAGCATTGACGTCTGTGGCAGTCGAGCTGGTCTGGGGCCGAATACCGCGTGCAGATGAGTGGTTTTGTTTGTGGTTTTGTTTAAATGCTTAACCCACGTATTGTAATGTGCGATCGAAACTAGTTAACGCGCACGGATTGAATTCGAAGTGGTCGCTACGTCAACATCATACACGAGGACTCTGAATCAACGGACAGTCAGACAAACAAAGAGGACAATTGCATTTAAATGTAACTCCCTCATACCTTTGTACTCTTATCCCTATTTTTGGTTATTCTAGTACCGCTACGTGTTGCGTAATATAACTTTGGATACAATCTCTGTCTGCTCTTCTGGTTGCATGTTACAGTATACAAAGAGGCTACGACAACAGATGGCGTCTCCTCGGGATTTCAAGACTATCTTCGTAGTTATTTCTTAGATTTCCTTCTCTTACGTTGTACCTACGACAGTCAGGTTAAATCTGTTTTCGTTGGGAATCTTCGGTCTTGACTTGAAAAGTGAAGGACAACCTGAGGAAAGCATGTTTGACTATGTATCTGATGAGCTGGTTTACCGTGTAACATTTGGTTAGCATGCCATTTCCAAATGTCGTCTATTGCCACACTATGGAGTGATGAGGAG
>LUCH01001387.1:33267-98955 GCA_013368495.1 Paragonimus heterotremus
ATCCCTATTTTTGGTTATTCTAGTACCGCTACGTGTTGCGTAATATAACTTTGGATACAATCTCTGTCTGCTCTTCTGGTTGCATGTTACAGTATTGCTTTGTCGAATGAACATCCCTTGTGCCATCTGCGTTCTTGGATCACAACAAGAACAGCAGACAAGGTCAGTTCGTTGCCGAAACATAGTGAAGGTCTACACGACCTCCAATTGATTAAGCCACCTTGAGTTATGTCATTGTAAGAAGTTTACTCAAGTTCACCAGATTAGTCATGTTGAGCTATCATGTTGAGCTATCGTATAGACTGAACATTGCCCACAACTGATCGCAGCTGTCGTATTTCCATAGACTTCCCAGTCAGTCCCTTTCGAAAAGAAGCACTAGACTCGAGTTTTGTTCTCACTAGAACTCGTCAATAGTCATACCCTTGCCACTACCATGTCTAGAACTCCGGCCACGCTTTGTGCAGTTGACTTTACAATAGGCACGACTCAATTATCGTGTGACCACCCAACCACATTTGTTTAAGTAATGTCCTGATTTGCGTCCTATCACGTATCAAACAAAACCGCGAGGAACATTTTAGGTAAATTTTCTTTTCATCGTTGTGTGACGATAATGTCGGTCCGTCAGTAGAACATAATGTCTCTAGCGGTATTTGGCAGATCCGTATACTTAGCGGACTCTATCAGTTTCGAATTGTGTACAGAATTTGACTAATCATACCTAGGAATATTGTCTCAGGTAAGATTTTTGTTCGTGTGTACTGGACCAATATACAGCAGATAGTTCGGTGCGCAATTCATTCAGTTAGTATTCACAGATGCGCGTCAACCAGACGCAAAACCTAGGATGAAGATCGAATATTTATTGCACGGAATGTATAAATGACCTCCAGACAATTGCACACAGCATCGATGAGCGCAAATCGGTGCGTTCCAACACGACAAATTCGTTCAGATCAAGTTGTGGGCCGTCCGACAAACTGAAGCGAACTGAAAGACTGTGGTCCAATATAACCCAACATGACCAGATTCAGTCAAACAGACAGACGAACACACACAAGCACTGATCAATTTGATCACCCCAGGGCCTACAAGTGTGATGTACCCTCGGTGAGACAAAGTATCCATTCTAAACGGCCATCGGAAGCATCTACATTTACAGTCCGTACAGTCTTAGAGAAGGCAGTTTGCAAACTAACGTAACACTTGTGAGGAACGTGTTATGTCACTTACTCCAACCTGCCCATTTCAATCAGTACTCACATGTATCAACATCTTATCCTAGTTCGTAATCACCTAACCATAACCCTTACGATGCGAATGTTTCATGTCAACCCAGACCAAACGGACTTCGCATCATGGATATAACGTTCTCAAGACGGAGCGGGTTTCCAAAGAACAAAACACTTCGATCTGCACAACATTTTCAAACAAACTGTCCACGCTGATCTCGATAACGCAACAACTTGCCTTCATCATAGTATTAATTATGGTCAAATAAGACATGATGACAAGAAGTGGAACGACATGGCTTAGTAACAAGGTCACAAAACTGTGGTTCCAAGCGACGCTTATCGTTTTCACAGCATGGCTACAGTACGTCACGTCAAAGTCGACAAATAGCGCCATAAACCTGAAAGCACAACATTATGCGTCTCAGAGTATACAGATTAACTGTTAAGCCTAGATCAGTCTTCTAGTGATTTTTAAATCGGTTTCGGTCATGAATGCGGCTTTTTATTATCTGTCGGTTGGTGAACGAACTATCGTGGTGGCATAATCCGTTAAGGAAATATCGTACCGTCCATTTGCACTCACTGACGCATGATGGTTGCCAGTCCAGCATTGTCCTTCAGGCGTTGTGACGGTCACGGGAGGGCGTGTGAACATCAGTAAGGTGTTATCGATCGTGGACCATGGTGGCCAATACACTGGACCGACGTGGCCGGACGACCGTACTGGAAATGCGCGTACAGCCCCATGCCAGCTAGTCTTGCTGTGGTTCGAGCGATGTGCTGTGCCCGATCGTTCACCTGGCTCGGTCAGCGGGAGCGTGCCCGTTGGTTGAGCTTTTTTGGTTTGGACTCCTGATTTTGTTGTCGAGGTCCTAGTTTCCGCGTGAAGCCGTGAATGGTGGGAATAAATGTGATAGATGTCCCACTTGAAGTTAACCGCAATTCTGACTTCTCATTAGCACATCGGGAAGGCTAAAATGAACACAATTTTTACACCATCTAAAGGGATGTAAAGGCCACAAGAAGAAACGCAATGGTCGCTATCGTGACGATTAAACAATACGGCGTGACTCCAGTTGGGAAGGGTCACATGAACCAGTTAGGGTGGTCCTAGCCACGCCAGCCGCAGAGACGAAATGGCGCCGACTGGTGAGTCTTACAAACTCGTTTGTCACACCGGCGCACGCCTACACAACGGTCCAACACCATTGTCCGAGTTCGAACGTTTTCATAGCAAGCCCTCTAGTAGCGGCCATTGTGTAGTAGACAGACATCCAATGGTGATGGGTGTGTTTATGCTCCCGATTAAAAACACGGTAGAAATATCGTTCGTGCACCAAACACATAAAAAGACTCTCGGTTAGTCTAAAAAATTGGTTTAACGGGACAACAGGTTTTAACGGTTTGCCATAATCAAAGCTAAGCTGTTGATAAAAGTCACCTTAACGTGTGTGAAACCAGACAGGGAATCTCGATAGACTGAAGGCTGACATTTGGCTGCTTTCCTGCCTGCCTGCCTCAGAGGTCCAATGAAAAAAACTTACCGGAGTCAGATTAAAAGAGTAGCTGTGGTACAAATCGTAACAAAATAGGGTGATTTAATCCAGTCGTTTGTACTGATTGCGTTAGAGTTCTCCTTTACTCTAATATATGTTAGTCACAATGCTTGTACAAAAAAGTCGTAAGGTTTCTTGTTTAGCAAAATCCTTTTAATCTGCCAGTCTTACTGCTTTTAAGGTGTTACTCTAAAGCAACCGCAAGATTATACGAAGTATATTTTTGATTTGTATCATATGGATCGAGTAACTACACTTGGTCCCAGAACCTCACTACAATACATAGTAGATTTATGTAGTTTTTGATATCTAATTACTCATACAAATCTGTGTGAAATAGCACATCTTTTATAACCTTTTGAAATACGATGTTTCAAGCGTCAAAGCATACACAAATACGAGAGTTGGATTATGAGATGCAGATAGGTTGAGCAAACTTTGGCTTCTCAAGACTAAATCATTTAAATTGCTTCCTCATGTTTTCCTAAAATTTACTGCCTAAGTTTATTCATCCCGTTAAACCCACAGCTTCTAAATGAAGTAACGTCCATACATTGATGCACAAAGTGAATCAAAATATTGAATTGTTGCGGACTGAAGCCGTAAACGAACCCTGTCTTCTTTCTGACCTAAGCGACCAGAGTGTTATCATCCAAGTAGTTGTAACCTGGGACAATTGTTAAGGTTTATAACCAATGACAACGAAGTTAGAATAACCATAGCAAAGACCGTTGAATTACAAAAACAAATCGTCCAGTGAACTCAACACATCGAATGACAGTCCTGTCCAATAATGGTCCTGTGGACAGTAGAGCAGTGAACATGGTTTGTTTTAAGTGGCTGATTATCGCACTAAGTATAATACAATAAGCGTAAGAATTGTTACTAGAGTGAGTTAGATTAAAGAGATTACTCACTGCCCGATTGCTAAAACTCTCAGATGAGCTGTGTACGGTCCATCTACGTTACGTTCATCCATGTGCATTCACACACATACACACGATCACCCACTCACGTGAACCGTCCCGTTTCACGCCTGCCGGTTGCAAAGGTCACGGGCGTCCAGACAGGCTTTGTACTTTTCTCATAGGCTTGTTATTGGCTAATCGATTCGTTCACTGTAAGCTCTATTCATTGTCACATGTAATTCACTTTCATGCTGGCTCAGTCAGGATACATAAGGTTCCTCCTAAATCCTTTGAGTTCTCACTTCACTGCGTAGTGCAGATATAACAAGCTGTTCCGAACGATGACTTTGGTTGGTTGTAGACTATTTACGGTTTATTGTTGCACAACTGTCGAGTGAACGCAGAGATGATGGTAAGGTAAGTGTATACTATCGGCTTCAGAACTAGTGTTGTGAGCCAAGGACATGGATGGCGCAAGGGTTATTTATTCAGGATAGCAACATATGGGTTAAGCGTTTCAACATGACAATGAACAAAACCACTCATCTGCGTACGACATTGGTCCCATAAGGTCACGGTTACCACAGACGCCAATGCTCAGTTCCTTTACGTACCAAGAACGGTTTCATGCGTTGCTGTACTCCGATGCTTCTTCTTGTATTTCTCCTGCAGCTAGTTCAGTGTCAGAATGTATTCTCTGGCCTCAGTACTGAATATCATTGGTGTGAGTAGTATAGTAAGATCGCCCCTCCTCCTCACTACACTAATTCTTGTTCAATATCTCACTTTTTGCGATCGATTCCAAACAGTTCATAGCCGACTTGAATAGAGTCTTTCTTGTGAACAGAACGACTTCAACCGGTCAGATGAACAACACTAGCTTTTAAAGCTGTGCTGATCACGCCATTGTTCAAGTGTACAAGATATTGCTCACCCAGTATATCAGGAGACCATCTTGTGGTGCTACTAAAATATGATGCTGGATCACACATAAGTCATACTTTATGGTTCGAAGAAGAATTTCCAGTGGAATACATCCAAGGAATTTTGAATTTTGTTTTCAATTTGAAAAGCAAATTATGTTAACTATATCTAAAAGAAGTAGGCAGTAGTGATATAAGTAAAGAAATATGACATTTCAAACACATTACGTGTTATGGATCGGACAGTGTTTACACGAACAACTATTCTCCTCATAAGGATATCAAACGGGGAATATCCAGAGTCGACAAACGGAAATGTATAGTGAAAACATTAAAACCTTTAAAAATTGACGTTTATATTCGGTTTGCTTGTCAGCTGTTCACTGTTGATGACAATCAAAGTTGGCTTATTTGGATGCGTGGATTAGAGTCGGAGAAGTCAACACTATATTCGTATCAACTATGAAGATAGTTTTGCTGTTTGCCCATAGGATCGTGCCTAGCCACCTAAGCACTCCTACGCCGTCAACAGTGCGACATACAATCCTATGAGTGTAACTGCTTTTCGTCTGACTGCTCCCCTTTGGCCTGTCTGACAAGGTTGCACCTGAAAGGACTGGTTACACTATGAAAGACGATCGTGCATTTTGAGTTGCCTGTGCTCGATAACTACTCACAACAGAAGCATAGTGTGCCAGGGTCGAGCTAACATTTTTAAGAGAGGGTTTATATACCCTTTCACCTAGTGGTTGGCCATGTGGTTGTATAGAGTTCAGCAAGCATCTTTTGTAACGTAAAAGTATCAATAAATACAAGCGAGGCGCTTTAAGTGGCCGCAATTTCCGTAGCATAAAAGTGAATGATAAATCCGATGACACTGAATTGTGGCCTCTGTTGGTTATATGATATCAAGTTTGCATGGACTACAGGAGACTTTTTTTATGAACCATGCTACTGATAAGCCACGTTTGCGTTGAGTGATTCATCATCGAACTTGCTTGTTTTTGTGAAAGATGTCTTTTGAATTGTTAGAGTTTTATAGGTTAAAGGAAGCATGTGGTGCTGATACACAGTTGACCCTGTGCTGGACGGAATTAAGACAGCATATGCAAAAGAGACAAAACTGTATAGGAAGATGCCCGTTTTCGGAATTGGCAGGTATCACTGGAGTGTGGAACATAATAAATTAAAGTCAAATCCTAGTGTACAAAGTGAAGTGTAACTCGAAAATTGACAATCAGTTATGTAACGAACGCAGTTAACGAGGCACATGGAATAGAGTTTGTACAGTATTTCAAAGTTGGGTGAAAAATCAAACTGATTGAGGACCTGAAGCATCGTCAAGAACATGTGCATCAAGTATTTTCTGCAGTTGGCCTGTCGCTAGTGCCACCACAACAGATTCAGACAAACTGTATGCTTCCTGATTCTGAATTGCAGCTGGTCGAATTTCATTCTACTCAGAAGCATCAGCCAACGATCTCGGAGACCGTCATTTGGACTAAGCGAAAAAGCACAAAGGATTAAATGGATAATTTTACACACCAAAATTCCCTGTCAGAATGTACCTGACATTCTCAAAGTGTACTGTCGGTAAGGCCTTATCGGAATTTAAGGGACTTAACCGGACGCTCACTGAAAATGAGGACATGAAAACTGTATCACCGCAAACTAGCGACAATACCATATCGATAATTTACTGTGACTTCCATCTCAATAAGTAGCCTGTATCAGGGTCTGAATAAGTTCATTTTCCACTTACCGTATCATCGCCATTATCATATGCAACCATTCTGCACAAGGCAAGTAAAGACGACTATCTAACTAGCTGGATTTTATGATTACAGTGAATGATTGGTGATCATTTTCGATCCGGTCAGTTTAGAAACACAAATGGTAGCTGTATGCCTTCCACGAAGGAACTAGATGTTCCGCCTTCAAGATGCTGTCATCGGTATGAACGACAATGGTGGCTATGCTAAAGTGGAGTTGGCAGTCAAACTTGAGATCTTATACGGCGAGTACTCCGTCCACTGTCGAGTTGAACAAAAGCGATAACAACGGTTCACTGTGCGGAACACTGCGTTAAAATGAGAAAAATTAACTAATTTTTCGGACATGTTGCAAGAAATCAAAAAATCCGAGGATAAATTTATTGATGGAGTGCTGTTACATGAAGTTCAACACCATGTATATGTGCCAGTCAAATTTGCGGAGGTACTAATGGATGAAGAACCAAAATTGATAAGTAACACCGTTGTTTTAGGATTGCTTTCATAATGTCAAACAGTGTAATGGAAAGGAAATCATCACAGGTGCTTTTTGGCCGCACCTTTTTAGAAGTAACCCTTTAAGTTCAAAGATGTGGCGATCAGTAATGAAATACCGCTCAATAAGTCAACGATTTATGTGATTTCAACTTGGAGAGAAGTCCAAGTCGAGGGGTCATCGATTAGAGTTAACAGACAGTAACTGTCTCCTATCAAGACGATCGGGCAACCTGATCATTACTCACAAGCGAAAGAGGTTGAGCGTTCACATATGATAATTTGGTCGTGCCTAATGAGAGGTCAGTGACGCAGTGGTAAACACGGTTGCCTCATGAACAACGTGACCTGAGTTCTGGTCCCGGAAGTGGCGAGGATATGCACTATTGACAAGCTCTAATGAGAGCGAAACTCCAGTCTAGTGCTTCTTTTCGAAAGGGGCCGACAGGGAAGTCTGTGGGACTGCGACAGCTGCGATCAAATGTCGGTGATGATCAATCTATATGGGAACCAAAAACCCTTACTACCGGTTGTATCCTATTGTGGCGAAAATGTGTCCAATAAGGCACATTTTTTGTTGTTCAGCCCGCTAGTTACCATGCCACACGCGCGCTCGCGATTTCGAATCACAATTCTAGTCCACAACACCCACCCACCCCCGCTTTCTGCTCCCACGTCGTGTGCACTTCTGCCAGGTTGTTTAGGTTTGTGATCGGCCCCTTCTATCCGGCGCTTTTCCGCCTGCCAATCTTCGTCCGTTGGTCCGATTTCGTTGAGCGATGGCTCGTCCGGTCGTTCGTGTTGTCCTCCATCTATCCACTACAATCAAAACTGTACTCCACAAACGTGTCGAGACATTCCTCTGCGTGTTGGAATAATCGCGACTCTGATTTTGTCGTTTATCCTATTTTGCCTGCCATGTCTCGCCGTTGATCTGATTCGGTCGAGCAATGACTCATTCGGTCGCCCACGCCGTCCCCGATCCGCTCGTTGTGGGTTTGTGACCGTGCATCCCCACGTTGAGGTATTCGGCCGAGTGTTTGAATACTCGCACCTGCTGCCTGATAGGCCATCACAATATGCGATGGACGGTTACAGTGATTTACCCTTAAATATTGTGTGAAAAGGCTTACATGCAAAAACCATGCATGTACGATTCGTGCATAAAAAGTCGCATTAGGGACAACAATTCTTCCGGAATGAGTGTATGTAGGAAAACACGTGAAAAGACCTTATAGCAAATGTCTCTCATGCTGCAACAAGCATGTGATAAGTTTAATGATCAGTGTATAACTCGAATTTGAATCGTTAACGTCCAGACAATGATAACACTGGCAACGCAAAGCCTTCAGTGACAGTGATCTTATCACACAGCCGGATAACCCTTTTTGTAATTTGAACGGCGTTCAATTTTAAAGTATTACAAACCATACCCTTCTCATTTTTTGATCTTCATACAACGGTTCTTACTATTGAATAATGCATTACTTATGAATGTTCAACTTTGGTTTTGGTCTTGTTTCCTCCAAGACTAACCTGAAAGGTACATAGCTTTAAACATCTCTTGCTTATTGCTTCTGATTCAAGCCCTTCTACTTAATTAGTTAACTATCCATGAGTAAAAATTAACACTCCTGCAGAACCTATCTGTTCTGACACTGTTAAATCAACACAGAGACGCCTTGAGTGAATTGGCTGATCGATAAATTTGAAAACATTCATCCGAGACCGCTCAGATGGATACCGTGGGAGGAAGAGATTCGGTTTTGCCTGCATACAATGCCTCAGTCGTACAGCATTTGCCCTTTCGTTGGCAGATACGCAGATTTTCCATATTATCAAGTGAAAATTTCACGATCGTCATTTTCGGAAATTCTGAGTACTGAAGAGATTCACGGATTAGACGTGGGCAGATAATGGGGTCAGAATGACTAGGGAATCAGGCGAGTTTTTATTTCGAGGAAGCGAACTTTCATTTTGACTGACGCCAATGTACTGAAAATGTAAGAATGGGACTTCATTCTTTCGTGTGTGCTAACATTTAGAGAATGCCGGCGTTTGGTCGTAACATTTGTAGACAGACATTACCATCCTTTAGGGTTCACACATGTGCGTTTTGAGGTTTTGATGTTACGTACGATTGTGTTAGCTTATCCAACTAAATTTGTACGTCTGCTCTGTCAGCCATGATGAATACGCGGATTGACGTAATTGTTTCTCCGGAACAGACCTAGGGGTTCACTAATGGCTGTGATCGAGTCCTTGATAATTGGATTACAGCGTTCCTCCAGCTAACTTACTGGTTGGCGCCGCCATCTGTCACTTTTTCCAATCCTTCGAATATCTTCCCAATGTACTCCTGTAGCAACAATGGACTAGACACGATGTGCAAATCGATTACAACACCATTCGCTAATATTACCACATCCACACCTGTTTCCGCAGTCTGGCTGAAATAATGAAAGACGTAGCCAATGTGGTAGATACTAGCTGACCTTGTCTAACCCCCAAGTTTATGTTATCGTAGGTGCAGATTAACAAACAGAGGTAATCTTTGATAGAATGAATAGACTGGAGCAATTTTAGTGATAACCAAAACCTGGACGTCAACCTAGGTTCGATTTAATCTCAACTCAAGTTTGCGTGTTTAAATAATCATTAGGTTTTCACTTTTATATGCTAATCCAATGAACATCGTCTTTCTTTTACCATAATCTGGACCAATTGGTGGGAGTGTATATGGCTGACGATCGATGAACCAACCGGGACAATTGCTTGAGTGTAGCACATCTCTTCTTACTTCTAATTCCCCAACATGGTTTCCGACATTAAAATTTCACTTGTCCTACTGTTGTGACCGCAAAAGACGCTTGGTCTGAGAATTCGTTCATTGAGCAAACTCCTGCACAATTCATGTCAAAAAGCAAACCACAAACGCGTACACTCATTTGCACGCCGGACATGCATTCACATACATTGGGTGGTAGTACGTTGTCGTTCTCCTTGGTGGAACTTTCGCCATAGACCGTATACATTATTCCGATAGTCTATTCTTGTCCATCATCTTCCAGGCGTTCGGAGCTTGCTCTTTTGTTCCTGAATGCTGCCTGTGGGTAATATACGACTCGTGAGTAGTATACTACTCACAACGAAACTGTCTGTCACACAACACTACGACAAAGCGTCCGAATCAGTAAGCACTTGTGTTACATCTGCCAGAAGCTGTTGAAATTGAGATACCGTCTCATTCAGGTACATTCCACACTTCATCGTACCACCTGACTTTCCGTTAATCGGTACGTACAGGAAAGCTAATGAGCTGTCGTCCTCATGTTTACACGTGAAGTAAATTTTGGGATACAGCAACTTAAACCTACGCGAGAGGCTTTCCGGTGTGTCTGGTCCCTTAGAGACCGTCAGGATATCATTCATGTAGCTTTTGTGTACAATAACCTGAGTGTTTTTGATATTTCTCTTCTTAATGCTTGTGTTAAAATATCAGCTGATAGTAAACACAACAAAATTCCGTCTGCAACTTCCTCTACTTTCTTATAGCTATCAATGTCTCAGCAAACAATTATATTTCGTGTACACATTAAAACGAAATACTTTAGGACCCGACTTGACGTATATATGAAAGAAGAGTGTGTCAAAATCAAATCGACTGTTTCAGTCAGCGGAACGTTGGTGAGCAAAGGTTGAGCACCATATGAACACACTTTTATCAGTCTGTGTTTCAGCAAGCATTCACCACTGATTTCAAGATGCCCACTGGTAATCTGGCAAACTATTTATATTGGGAGCTATTTGCAACAGAATTAGGTACATCGGGTTTTTGAGTGTTTGGATAAAATATACTGTTGCGAAAAAACGCCTAATAAAGCACAATCTTTATTGTCCAACTCGCTGGTTGTCATGCGACGCGTGGACCCGGGTTTATGAATCAGAATTCCTACCCACAACAACCGGTTTCTGTTCACACGGCGGGTGCACTTCTGCCCGGTTTGTGCGTGTGATCGACGTCTTTTATTGGTGGAGGGGGATTCCAGCTGCCATTCCTCGTCCGTTGGCCCGATCTCGTTGACTGGTGGCTCGTCCGGTCGCTCGTGTTGTCCGCAATCTATTTACTATGGGCTTTGACAGTATCCTTTAACCGTGTCGAGACATTCCTCTGAGTGTTGGGATAATCGCACCCCTTATCTGGTCGTCCATCCCATTTTGCCTGCTATGTCTCGACCGTTGACCCGATCCAGTCGAGCGATGACTCATCCGGTCGCCCATGCTGTCCCCCAGTCTGCTCGGTGTGGGCTTTTGGACATAACTCCCCTCTGTTGTGATCGCAACAGATGCTTGGCCTACAGATTCGTTTATTGCACGAACTCCCATACAGGTCATGTTAAACATGGGACCACAGACGTGTACACTCATTTGCACGACTGACGTGCAATCACATACATTGAGTGGTGGTGCATTGTCATTCGCCCTGGTGGCATTTCTCCCATGGTGCGTACACACTATTCCAATAGTTTCTTCTGGTCCGTCGCCTTCCTGGAGTTAGAGCTTGCCCTCTTGTTCCTGAACGTCGCTTGAGATTAGTATGCTACTTGTGAGTAGTATATTATTCACAACGAAACTGTCTCTTATACAACACTCTGCATTGTGGTATTCGGTCGACTGTCGGAATACTCACACCTCCGCTTTGATAATCCACCACAACAGTTGAATGGTTTTCGAAGCAACAATTTCAAGATTGCAATATAGCACTCATAAATTATTACCATGCAACAACAACATTTGTGATTCACGTGTTATCTGTTCGTCGACCGACAGTACACCAACCGGTTGGGTACCGATTCTGAATTTCACAGCGTTTGAAAGGACTGTGGTACCCAATAAAATCTGATGAGAACAACCGCTCCGGCCTCATTATATATCCTAAATGGTGTCAGTGCTTTTCAGTTTACGGAGTATAGTTGAATGCTGTTTGAAGAGGGCGCATCTTCGCTGAACCGATAAAACAAAAGTTTCGCTACATAAGTCAACCGGTTTCACTCTAATCTACCTTGAGTGCAGCGAGGAAAAGGATTTTAGATCTGTAAATTGATCGAGCAGGTTTTCGAATTTGGCTTCGAAATGCGTTCTCTCAAATTATGAGGTTCTTACGGGATCAATATTACTTCAACCAACATTATAAGTCAAAATTCGCATATAACGATAGAATTTTTCCCCTCAGTTCATTGTTGAACTGTGAATACTTTCTCTTTGAGTGCTATCCACCAAAAATTTTTCATACTCCAAAATTTATTTTCTACCCTTATAATCAGAGGTTGATGAGCACCTGCTTTTTTGGTGCTGCTTGTGAATGATGGTTGGTCAACTGTTCCTTAGAGTGGGTTCTCATACATTTGGCCTGTTACCCATTTGCAAACACAGCGTTCTTGAAAGACTCCTCTTCAAACTGTTGCCGCCAATCGTGCACAATTTCCGTAACAGGTAGAAAGCGTTCGTATAATAATCGCGTTAGTAATTCATGGGGTAAGTAAAGAGATTTAGGGGTACCACAAGTCCCATGTGTTTTCAAAATTTGTCAACTGTTTTTTCAGCTACGCACTCAGGTTTACTAGCACTACTGTGAAATGTCTTTCGCGAAGGACATGTTCTTTTCAACTTATCCAAATCGACAAATGGTTATCGTTCTTCATGCTCACAACGTTTGATTGATCCTCATCATGTAAATATAAACACAAGAATACCAACCAAAAGTTAATCTTCTTGATCTATTTCAATTGGATTTACATTTTACTGATAGCATAAAAAATGTGCAAATAGAATCAAGTAAACAACAGTATCAGTTATAGCCTCAAAAAGAACACAAAGTTTGGTGCTGATGAACAACGATGTTCCTTGTTCAAATATGTTTCATGATTGTTTGTCGTAGTTTGTTCTCATCAGCACCACTGAATTCTTCAACTTTTTTGCCGTCCTTCAAAAATACGAATGTTGGCATGCAGCGGATGTTGAAGGCCTGGGAGGTTTCCTGCAATAAACAAACAAAAGTACTATGCACATTTTTAAATTTAGGATTTACGATTAACCGGGTTTTAGGCAGACCAACGAAAATGTAAAGATGATGTTCAAGCAACCTGCATGAGGCCACGCACAACTTAGTGATGTGCACAGTTTTTTTCAGCTAATGGGTGATACCAGCCTTGGTATAGTTTTAGACGTTGTGCGCAATTCCATCTTGAGGTATCGCACATTCACAAGGCGCGCACGTGTGCACCACGTGACCGCATGGTGCGCGCAGATAGGCGTGCACCGAGTTCGGGACGTCAGGTGATGTTGAGATGCTGGGACACTGCCGATTATTTTCACACAATATGGTTGCTATGTCGTTGTAAGTACACCATAGTTGCATTATGGTTGTAGCAGTCGTGACCTCTGAGTAAGAAAAACGCACAAACTTACGCTGTTCTCGTCAACGTTCACCTTCAGGAAGGCCGCATTTGGGAACTCTGTACTAAGACTGACGAATTTCGGTGCGATATTGCGGCACGGTGGACACCAGTCAGCATAAAAATCGATAACTATCAGTTTGTCCTTGTTCTGTTCGATAAACTCGTCAACTTTTGGCTGAAACAAACAGGAGGTTTATTTGATTCATACTGATTAAAAAAATTGCGGTAGTGTTCATTTCTAAAGTTTCTGGGTAAACTAACTAATCAGCATCAAAATTGTGACATCACTTCTTGACATGATGACAGAGAACCACGTCAGTCATAGTGATGAAGGCTACTCAAATAGCACCGACTCGTGCAAGAACGCAGTGCTGTTATCCAGGAACGCGTGGTCCTTTTGGCTCATGCCTATCCTTGAGGGTTCCTGAGCACCTACTGGGTAAATATCTCTACGCTGCGTGATATAGGAGACAATGAAATAACCTCATCATTACTTTGGTCGCGAGTGTGATTCACTGTGCATACTAAATGCCTACCTCTAGCAAAAGTAATGCAGCTGCTGAGCTCCAAATTCTTTGGTTCTGTTTTCGAATCTTCCTTGACATTGTCTTTCGTATGCGATGCCTCATTTCACTCTCGTTATTGGTACATTTCAGAGTACGGCATTTTCGTTTGAGCTGTTCATTTCATTATCTCTGTACTGTTTTTGGTCAGCGACAACACAAACATTTGAGCACCTCAAACGTATCCGAATAATTTTTGCCGATGGTATAGAATGATTACATTAAACGACTACTATTGTGCTCGTTAACTGAGCTTATTCTGCAACTCAAACCCAAGTTTAAAATCTTATAGTTTTTGTATTGGAAAAATTCATTTCCCTCAATGTATGATCTCTCAAAGTGACCATCCGACGTACACATTACAATTAACACGAAATACTGTCAACTACTTATCAGTTAGAACCACCAGTGTCATTGGACAACTTGATTCCGTGATCACTGACGTAGTCTTCCAAAGGTAATCAACGTGTACATTCATTTTTGTCAAGTGCACGTTTTCACTCTAATGAATTCGTCAACTTATATGCCTTGAAACTGATCACATGACTCCAGTTTCCGTTTTTATCTGCTGTGGTCACAGAAGTTCTACAAAAGACCTCATGTAGAATTTTATGAAAAAACCATAACAGTACTAATACTAATAAGCTTCTTCCGGAATGAAATAACAAAATACCATTAAATTAATGTATTCCACAGTGGATAGTTAGACGGTATGTTTAGAAATCGAGAATCAAGCAGCTAGATTCAGTATACATGTATACAACTGGACAACTTCTCTCCAAAATTAAGTTTACTGATGAAATCGAAAGGGACAGTTGGTTACCATTTTCCGGTATCCAGTCCAATAAGTCCTCTTATAATGGGGCTCCCGACAAAAACGTGGACTGGTGAATTATTGCGCTTTGAAAACTTCGAACCGCTTGTGTACAAACCTGATCCCTTGGGAACATTAAGACTCAGAGGTCACAACATGTGTTTGGATGCAAATACATGTGGAATGCTGAAATTAATTTAACAGATCTCATCGAGCTGGTCAACCGATACAATTCAATCCACTGAAATTCAAAGGCGATCGATGCCCTGTTATTAATCAGTACGATGTCACAAACTAGTGTATATATCACAACCTTTCAAATATAATTGTCTAACACACCAGTTGAAGCAAACATTTACGGCAGCACTGGGCAACTCGTGCACCTCAGCTAAACTCGTTGTGTTGCATGCAGTAACGTGTATACCAGTACCCTGAGAGATGATCTAGTGCTGAATCAATCATTCTATATGAGTTTTTCTCTGTAATGGTGACTATCGTAAATAGATTGTGGAATGACGGCATTACACATTTGAGTCATGCAGTATACCTCGAAACGGCTTCAGAAATTTAAAAGCAAGATACCCAAGAGTAACGTAATGAAACATTCGCCTCAAATCCAAGCACACAGCAGACTCCTCGGATATATTTCTTCTGATTTTTCGGACAGTGAACCAACACACTAATTTCTTGTCTAGGCGTTAACTGCACACCTTAAGGAACCATCTTTGTGCTTCCAGAAGTGAATGATAGTGAACTTAGTATTACCTTGGTAATCCACTGCACAGGAGGTGGATTAGTAATATTAGTATTTCTAATTCTCCTCAATGTCTAAATTTTGTTACACCTACATTTTTCCTATTGAGGTCATGTTACTCCTGCCTTTAGTTTATCAGTGGTAATCACAACATGTAGTTACTATTTGGTTCTATTCGGTTTAGCCGGTGGATTAATGCATGCATGTGGTTTTTATCGCACATCTGCTCTGCTCCGTCTAGCTGATTACGTTTATTGTTTTATCGCACAGTAAAACAATTTAATTATTTAGACAAGTTTCTACTAGACCCGTTTGATGATCTTACCAACTATGGCCCCGCGTGGTAATTGAATCGGGGATGGTCTGCCAAACTTGGGTTGACTACAGGTCTACTAAATGATCTATTGATAACGTTTCAGATTTATTCGGCATTGTTGGCTGTCGCCTAAGTCACATCTGTGTGTGTGGACATATTAACAGATACACAGATGTTGACGAATTATCGTGTTGAGTTAATTGTTTCATTCCTGTTCCTGAACCTGCTCGAGCCGACATCAGCGACGTCATGTAGGATGGTATGTTTCTCAGGGTCGTTTTGCTCTTTCTTGTCCATTACAAACTAGAATGTAATGTACTTATATAGTAATAAAATAAGCAGATATTACTAGACAGACAGGAGAGACTACATCAGCAAAACAGAGAGAAAACCACATCATTGGGCAAAGGGACATATCACGATATTGACCAAAAAAAAGCTTCGGACATGACACAGTAACACAGTCGGGGATGAATTAAATATCAGTTTGCCAACGGCCAGTATCGTCAGTTGCTGAGCCTTCTATCATTGTTTAAATCGAAACTGAGCTGCATAAAGCGTTCTGCATCCCTTCAGTACAGAAGAATCAGAGTGTTGCGGACTACCAAATGAGTCGTGTATCCCGGTATTTCACAAACGATAACATTTGTTACAACAACCTATATGCTTTAAGTGTGAATTTCGAATAATGCATGTAATTTTGTTCGTTCTGTTGCCAAGATGCTCCACTTCACCGCCTGATAAGAGCCAGCTTAATGACCACAGAAATAAGCTACGTATTGTATTATTTCAAACTGCTTTTCTCGAACTGATTGTGAGAACAGGACGCGGTACTGGCAGAGCCTAAAAGTCTAGACAGTCCAGATTCAGAAACGTCAAAAACACAGTTTGTGTGCAAACTGATAGTGCGATAATGTCTCAGCGAAGTGTTATAGCTTGCAACTTGATGCGGGGAAGAATTAAACAACGTATATGCATAGTATCCAATGCGTGTGAACAGTCTAGTAGTCAATGAATTCTGACCGAAGGGGCCAGAGGTTTTAGTTAATTTTTTATGTTAACATTTAATCTTTTCGCATTTCCCATTAACACAAAGACTCACTTTTGTATCAAGCTTCTGCACCATTCTAACTGATGTTACCGTGCTGAACGACTGAAAATTGAAACCGGTGGAGTATTTTTAGGAGCTATTGCATAACCAGATTATTGCGTGGGTGGACTCCGGGAGGATTCCTATTGGTCAGTCTACCAATTGATCGATGTATTCTACGATCAGCCATGCATTTAATTAGCCAACCAGAAAACAGTCAAAGCCTGACACTGAAAACGCCAAGCTGATTTTGCCATGCGATTCAACACGCGCAAGTCAATATCAGCCACTACATTGATTTTTGTCAGAAGAACGGTCATTGAGAATGCAGTTGTAGAAGGCGACAACAAAAACCAGACACGAGTGGTGAAACGATTTGAAAATCAATAACAGGTCAAAATTAAAGTGAAGAATTGAACTAAAGAATAGTACACTTAAGATGGACACCCTCTAGTGAAACACTTTCAGGCTTATATCAGTTGATAAATAAACTTAAAGTATTAACTTATCCCTGGGGACGTAGAATTTCTATACAGCGGATTTATCATTGATTTCCAGATATCTGATCACTAGGTTCATTGTTTCTCCTCAATATAACCACATACATGCGTGTACGTACAAAAACTGCCATAAGCCCGATCAGACGATACTGTGGTTCTAGCCACCATTTCACACATCAAAGAAAAGCAATATACAAGAAGGGAAACTATCAAAAGAAAAGAAAAAAAGCCACTCATCAATAACACGGGTTCAATGTTCAACGCTAATGTTGGCGTATTCCAGCATGCATTGTTTGAAAGATCCTGTTTGACAGTCAATCCCTTGAATCATTTGATGGTGTGGAGACTCGAATAATCTCGACCGGAACTGACCGGTCGGTATGGTGCCAATCGAGCCACCATGTAATGCCCATCTCTTGCCTCTAATTAATTTGCCCGTTGTAAAGGGATTGGATTGAACAAATGCTTCGATGCGAAGCAACAAGGGAAATGACTGTTCAGTGTAGCATAGCACGATAAACAAAACATCACGTCACGTAACCTAAACAAAACGCAGCCTTGTGGTGAGTAGTTTTGACTCCAAGGCTTGTACAGCTTCATCTAGCAATAAACGAATTACAAGTCAAGGACTACTCTCACATCAACTCATCCGTCCGTCATACTCCGCAAGATTCCACCGGTTCAGTCAGTGATTAACAATAATCCAAATAATTCTTATTGTACTCTGATGATCTTGATAGATTGAAACATTTTGTTATCTAGTTTCACTATTCATACGTATCTGGCTCATTGCTACGTGCGTGATATATATGTGGTGTTATTGGCATTACTCGCTTTCTGCTTGTAAGCACACTTTACGTCACTAGTATAATACATATGACACATCGGAATGAGTGGGTAGCCGAGTCCAAAAATGAAATCCCTTAATTCTCGTCATGGCTTCGTAACTTACCTTGTACAGAATTTAACCGTTCTGAAAGTTTTGATAATGACACTAAGTAGAGTCCAACCAAACACGAGATGTTTCACAGTTTGGTCTCCTCTAAATTAAGACCAGTTGGAGGAATTAATACTGCAGTTGCTGTAGACGCCATTGAGTGCGTCATGCTGTTATGCTGGATAGGGTCTTCAACTAGCGATATCACTCCACGAAGAAGTCAAGGCTTTCATAGTTTACGACCGTTTTATTTCCGAGCCACCTGGAAGTTTCGTCCTACTGTAGATGGTCTTGACCAATAAGACCCGGCGTGGTGGGCACACAACTAACGTATGCAATAAGATGAATTCTTGTTATTTGACCAACTGATGGATCAACTGGGGTGCTGCTAACCTTGTAGGATTATTAGAACGATTACAGGGTGGGCTGACTGACGGAGATGACTATAGTCAAAACAGAATGTCATATCAACTGAGTTACGAACGTATTACTTTTCTGTGCTGTGTACCGCGTAGCTCGTGTTACTGGATCCAGGCCCGATGTGTCGTGTCATTCCTGTTTCAACCCTCTAGTAACATGAACGCGTGTTAGAGGGCTGTTTGCTTTTTGGTTTGACAGTATTTGTGACCAATGACAATCCCAAACCGTGAACGGAATAGTGTGTATATGTGGGGGTGGGTGAGTGCGTGATAGGATGGTGCAGGCACTAGCTGTGTCAGACTAGCTGAAGCTGCCAGCCATGTCTGGTGTACAGTGTGCGAACCCGGCTGTTCATCGAGGTCACGCTACAGTTCAGAATATAGGATAAAAGATCATAAAACGTTGAATCGCGTTGAGGTGTCAAATACAACCTGTCAGCTCGGTTATTAGTACAGACATGGACAAAAATGTGACAAAAATGTGTCAGCTATGTGTCCGGTGAAGAGGACAACTACACATATCCGCCCCTAGGAAATTTACCGTTGAAAATTCGTGAGAATTAGACTTTGGTTTTAGGGAGTAAGCAGTGTAACGGTCCAGCCAATGAACCTGTCTATCCGAACGCGTCGTGCTTAGTGGTGATGCAGTAGTGCCATCTGCAGTTCTCATGGATGTGGCGTTTGTGGGGGGGGGGCAGTGTCTTGGGATGTTTATCAGCGATACCATATTGTAAATTTGGGATTATATGTTTCGTCGAATCATTCTGCTGGTTTGAGATAGTGCACTGAAACGGTTAGAGTTCTGTTTGGGAACTGTATAGAGAAATACTTGTCGTGCCGGGAGGCAGACCATTGTACGATGGTTGTACGAATTTCCGAACCCCATCACAAAGGATAATTACGTGTGTGCAGTTGGAGGATTGCGGAAGAACATAGGATGTATGTATGTGTCGACAGATGGTAATACAGTGTCTCGAAGTTATGCCATACAGGATGTCCACTGAATAACGTAAGTAACTTGGTTGTAAGGGTTATCCGGGTTCGGAACGAAAAATTGCCTTGGAACACGTAGTGTGGTTCCTTTCTTGCTACATCCCGGCACCATAAATGAGTACAATTAGCTGTCAAGCATTCCATTTATATTTCATAACAAAGTTACTACAAACTGAAGTCACTTCTGTCTTGTTCAGTATCAAACAGCTGAAACCTTAATGTATCTCTACCGAAAGTATGAAATATTTCAGAAATTTCAAGCTGTAGCGCAGCGTCCGGAAGTGTGACAAGTTGAACAACAACGGAATTCACCTGGTGGAGAGAACCTTGTTCCAGAGGTCCCCGGTTGAACCTCTTTAAGTGGGTTTCAAGAATTAGTTAGTGCAGTTTGTATTGTCTCTAACTACATAAACGACGTGGCTATAGTGGTTCGAAACGTTGGTGTGCGACCCAAACACACCACATAATCTGCCGTTTTGCGCTAAATTCCAATTGTGATCTGAATATCGGTTCCAGTAAACAAAAATGTTCACTCCAAGGGAGTTCGCAGCATCGCGAGCTGTGTATTAAGATGACGGCCATTGCTGAGAGTTAATTTAATCCAAACATCATGAGTGAAGTTTCGGGCATAACATTTAATTCCCCGACCCATCACATTCAGTTGCTGATAAAGAAACCAGCAGGCACATCATTGTGCGGACTGCTCCGTTTTTCTGAGCCTAGGGGCCTGTATGAGCCAGACGGACCTCGAGATCCCAGGTGTAATTGGATTCCATTCAAGATTGCTTCACAAAACCACGGTGCATGCCTGATATGACGATTAAAAGACTGGAACCATCCAATCCTTGATATCCACGATGATTCTGAAATTTAAGACATAAATAATGAGATATTTCATTGACCTCAAAAGCCGCTGGTTTGAAGAAACCATCAGTGGTGCAAGCTAGATTTCGTCGGCTGATCGGTAGTCGATCTTGTCAACGCCTGACTGCAACTTCCTCTAATGCCGCTGAAGGCGATCAATGAACTATGGGTTCTTCCAACACAGTCATCCTGCTCAGGCTACACATGTGTAGTGAGATCACCTTCGACGTCCCTAAAATCCTAAAACTCCCTGTGACGTGAGAGTTGCCTTGCCAGTACCACCGCGTCAGTTCACATTACCTCGTGAATGTAAGTTTACTACAAACCACTAACATCAAGGTTAGTGTGTTGGCGTAAGTATCGCAGTTTTGCTCATAGCTGTATAAAGAATCTGCGCCATCTCCACCATTGTAGGCTGCATTCACTAGGATAATAGTGTTTTAGCCACTACCGTTGGGAACGCCGCCCAACTAGACTGACACTTGTTTGAATCCTGAAGGTCAACTAGAATTTCCGTTGACATTCGTCCTCTCTGGCAGCTACCGCGCGGTTGTGCTGAAGGTCCTCTCACGTCCGTTTCCCTAGCGCCCCTAATCTTTACGTTGAAGTCCGCTTGTGTACGGTGAGTAAATAAAATAAATAAAGTTTGTTTGCAGATTCACCGTTTTCTCACTGAGACTTCTGATCCGTGTTAACATAAGGCTGGGGGAAACCTTGGGTGTGTGAACCTCGGAGCTAGCATCGCGAAACATGTCAGCAGGAGTACCTTAAGCTGCGTTTGCACGTATTATCAGTGAGTTACTTACCAGGATTACGTGGTCGCCCTTGCCAAGACATGTAACGAGCGTGACCGTCAACCGTTAGTAGAAACTACAATGTT
Source organism: Paragonimus heterotremus (assembly GCA_013368495.1). NCBI lineage: Eukaryota > Metazoa > Platyhelminthes > Trematoda > Plagiorchiida > Troglotrematidae > Paragonimus > Paragonimus heterotremus. The sequence continues at coordinate 54,748 of LUCH01001387.1, forward strand.
TGATAAACCAACAGAATATACCTTAAACGCACAAAGTTGGTTATTCATGAACTCGACGGTAAACCTGATTAGTTCAACCGAACCCCTATAGAGATTGATCCACTGCCACTTTAGGGACGCCTAGGAATCAGGGCAACCTGTGGCTTGTCATGGGCTACAAACGTGACTGCCACATTAATTGCTTTTTGGACTGAATCAATACGGGCGGCATATGTATCAATGACAGTAAACGCGAACACTCGTGTACGTAAAATATTGACCTCAGAGAGAAACGGAATTCTGTGACAACTTCATACTTGGCAACCACCAGTTCTTATAAGACTGTTCTTCAAAGTTTCTTATTTTTTCTCGCGACACAACTGACTGCTCACCAGTAATATGGTTCGATTGTTCATCTCCATCTTATTGCTCGTCCGTCAAATTTCGTTCCAGCCACATAAAATATCATTCGAGTTCCCTTCTTCCTCCCAGTGATGGGTACATAGTGGGTTTTATTGTGGTAAAAGCACTGGAATCCTTCTGTGCAGGGAGGGTCGGAATAACTTTTGTTCGAAGTGAATTTCCAATGCATTCCATTCACCGTATTCATGACAGTCTTGGTCGCTAATGAACTCTGGGAACTCGTATTCTACTTCGTGCAGTACCCAGCTTTCTTACACGAGACTTGATTTAGGTGCGCTAAAATCGATCCATCCAAACTTTGGTTTTCGCTCGTTGGTCGAACTACTCCATGTTTTGTTACAAGTTTATCGTGCATGAACTAAATCACAGCTATAGCACACGCGCGATCTGCTCCCAATAGAGAGCAGGGTGCGTCAGATGAAAAGGTGAAAGACAGTCTGATGACATAATCACCGATTTGGACATCTTGCTTCATGAAGAGGTCAACTCTCAGCGCTAATCCACCTGTTGTTTGAATGTTAGTCGCGTGTCGTTGAAAGGCCTTCCCTGACAAAGGCCCAACGAGTAAAATCACCTCCCCACGTCCGTCAAGAAGTATCCCGATCTCCCATTAATTTATTCCTTAGCTTGATCTGTTGTTTAGCTGATCGCATTTATTGCCCGTTTTCCTGCCCTAAACAATATCGGTCAATGATAAGTTTAGTTAACTAACGTCTTTTCATGTCAAACCAACATCTACGGCTCGACTCGGTAGGTTTGCCTTCCATTCGCCTCACTTTCATAGATGTTAGGTTTTGAGACAGAGATTTGCAATTTATTCCGTTCACTGTTTTAGTTCATTTTGACCGTATTGCCCGTCCGGGAGGTTTTCTTACTAACAACTGACTGGCAAATTCAACCAACTGTTTGAAAACATTCAGACTAGCATCTTTGGTTTTCCCGGCCTTCAGACGATCATGACAGACAAAAACGCTCATTTGCACATAGTAGTAATTGAGAAACAAGATAGGTATTAATGACTTTCCCTCTATGTGGAAAACACCATTTCTTGCCAGTTACTAATTAACATTTCTTTCTAGTTATTTGTCGCCCACTCCTCTTTCGACTATCCGCGAACAGTACAGTTTGACCACCGGTGAGTAGTAGGGGATTCTGGCTTTCATATAGATTGAACGCCATCCACAATTGCTTGCAGCTGTCGCATTCTCATAGACAGTTTGTTCGCCCGTTCCCCTCACGATGCGTTCAACTGTGTCCATTTTTGTACAGAGAAGTAAGTTACTTTTACTGTCTAAACGAGGAGCCATTACATTTCGACGGATTGTCCTGCACAATCTGTCGCAGATCGCCCGATTCCGGTGTTGTTCACGCCACCGTAGAACACGTTGTTTACCACGAACCGGTTAGAGGCAAGGATCGGGGTTGTGCTGAATAAGGAAAGTTTCCCTAGTAGCCCGGTACTTTTATATCGCTGATCAAAATGGAAAAAGCATATTCCTTTGTTAGTAGAAAACCCTTGTGATGATTTAGACTGTTCAAGAGCTGTGTTATTATATGTTCCACACCGGTTCCACAGCATTGAAAATTACTTAGACTGTATGACACAGTTTAAGTCAGAACAACTCGATCTCAAAGCAAATGTTCAATATACTTTAACGATTACTCATTAAGCTAGCAGTTTATGAACATGATGTTTTCCGTCGTCCAGACAGAGGATTCCTCGGATTAACTCATTTGACGCAAAGATGCATTTGCCGTTCCCAAGACCCATCACTAACTTGAAGTCTAGCTCCTATCTCCACGCTTACAAACATACCTGGTAGTCATACAGGGGTTGTGAAAATTGTACTCAAAACAAGATAGCAATTACAGATAGGAAAGAAAGTTTATGCGTCTCATTAAATCCCGAGAACAGCTGCTGACCCAATTGGAGGATGAACTGTGCCCAGGGAAGCAACTGGTCATACCATCTGGTATCCCCGAAGCCGGTGAAAAGTGACCTCTATAACGGAAAGGTGAGAATAGGGAAAACAAAATCACTTGCGAGGTGGATATGCTAGTGGTCACAGAACGATATTAATATCGGCAGCCTGGCCAATTACTGAGATTTCCGTTTGCATATATACATACTCCAAGCTAAAGACTGAAATCCTTGGAAATAGTTACATTTCGTGCCAAACACCTATTACAAAACGTACCTCGAGAGATACCAAGCTTTGGCGCCAGCGGATTTCTACTCCAACAGACTGAACTTTTCCTGACCAGTATATTCGCCACGCGATATATCATCAATTCCATGGAGAAGTGTTGCATCTGTGAGAACACATCACAAGGTTTAGTTGGTGGAAACGGATTACAGTTTAGTGTCATCGAACTGGAGACTTGGTCCGCCTATATGGGCTCTGTACGGCTGAATACATCCCTGAGACGTTTGTATTCCAGTTGAACGACGGTAAACTTGATTCGAACCATGATGAGTGCCATCAGTTCCACCGACCCGGTGACGCCGTTTGCTCTTGTTACTCTCGTAGAACTGTTCTTCTATTATAGAACAATGTGGCAGGCTACACTATAAAGGACAGTTTGGACTTACATTTCAGGTGAAGGCGACTTCCTAGTAGAGAAGGACACCCTTCTCGAAGGATCAACAATTTCGGACAGCCCACTTCCAACAAGTACCATGGGTCCACCCGCTTATGCGTTTTCATTACCATTACTATGCTTAGTTCAGTCGCGTTCAACCCTGATTGCATACGTCGTTCCTATTGGGAGTAATTTGTTATTTCGGTTCAGAACCGAAACGTATTGTGCGCTCTCCATGTGACACAATACTTCTGCTTGTGCTGAACTGAGATACTCAGACTGTGAGATGCATAATGTGCAGCGATGTTTTAAGATTGCCAATTTGTTGTGCTTGTATGCCAAGTGTATCACTTAGTCTGTTTTCTTCTGCATCATTACCACTACGCTGAAAATGCAGATCACGTGATAGTATGACTTTTTCTGAAAAGCAACAAAGTATCACATAACTCATTAGAAATATCTCAACACCAAGAAGACGAAGGACCAGAGGTGACTATGGGAACAGTGTGTGTACGTAGTGTCAGCAAGGCGAACGATAATGTGTGTGAATACACGTCAGTCAAGTAAATGAGTGTACGCGTTCGTTGTCCTATGTTTTCACATAACCTGAACAGAAGTTCATGCAGTAAACAGCTTCTTAGACCAAACGTTTTTTCTGGTCACAAAAGAAGCAGTATATTAGCTATTGGCTATTGGAGCGTACGTCTGTACAATGATCATTTAAAGATTTTCTTATCAACATGTACAGACTACAACAGGTGTACCAATTGTAACAGTACACCGTCTGCTATTCACCTAGATGTAACCTATCAATGCTACACTCGACCCAGAAAAAGAATGAGCTGGGTTGTCAAATATATATAGAGGTGGTCCCGAATGAATCATGGTGCTATAGTTGTAGATTAGCTTGTCAGATAAGCGACCTACATCGCGTTCCATATTTGACAACATTCAGCAGAACTGATCTCCAACATGCCTGTCAGTGAGTTCACACTTTGAAAGCATTATTGATCATTAACTACTCTGACTTTATAACTCGGTAACCGGAAAGAGATTCAGCGGATGGCATAATTAAAACTTTGGAGTCACACTATGAAATCAAGATGTTACGGAACATAAAATGACTGATGTAGGTCATACACACCTCTACATCTGTAGTGCTGACCCCGTATTAAGATAAACGTGGACCTCCACATAAGACGCAATAATTGAAGCATAACGCTCTTAGAACCTACTATGCGAGATATTAGTAGGTTAGCGAAGATCTCAATGTGTTAAAAACTACTTCATTTGATTGCAGATTCAGATGGGCTACTTTCCAGTCTGTGTTGGGGTGAGAAACGGCAGTTGAATTACTTTCTATGCCTTTTCAAACTTAAGATGTATTTATATTAGTTTTGCGTATCTGAAGGTGTTATTTTGGGTTTCAGTGGCAAGAGGGGTCGCATTACCCGAAGTGCAGACCAAGAAACCAAGTTCGGATTTGAAACCAAAGGGCTTGCCCAAAGAAACGAGCCTCCCAGCCGAGTCGGGTGAGCGAACGGCCTCAATACATCGCTGTAACTACAACCAGACAAGCTATCACCTGGGTGTAGGATCATTTCTTGTGTAGTCCATCGTTCCAATGTTTTGGCCACCAAGACCCAAGATCTGCTGAAATCTCCGTGATCATCTTAGCGTTTGAAAACTGTCCATATTTCTGTACAATCTGAGAAACATCATGCCGTGTTTTCAAATTTACCATTCCACTTGTGGGCTGTGACGTGACGTTTTATAGCCATACTGCCAAAACCTGGATCCCGCTATTTCTTCCGGTCACTGATTCGGTGAAAAACGAAGTTTAATTGTTTCGTTTTCGCCTCTGTCAAACTACTTACACGCAACAGCAGTTAAGGATATGCCAGAAACCAATACAAAGAAGACTGCTTTTTCACGATGAATGAAAACAAAAGTTTATTTGCTTGCCAGCCTAACGTAAAAATAAATCCTAAACTCACTTAAACAATATCCACGGGATTTTAGTAAATATTTGATGTCTCTTGTTTATTTTTATAACTTCGACATTGAGATCTCCCACGTTACTTTAGCCTGTCCGTATGAGACGAGGATTGTAAGACACCGATTACTTCTTAAAATCTAGAGTTTGTGAAATTTGCAACAGTCGATGTCTGGTTAAAATCCCATTCACAACACGTTTAACCTGCACACTGCACGGAAAACACTTGTCCGTAGATGAAGCAATCAGGAACAGATGGGTGACACCAGGATGCTTCAAGCATTTTGAATTGAGCAATCAGATAACTGACCTAACCATCCGGCTGACTCACCTTCACAAACGTGTCCTTAAAGGAAATAGTGGTTGCTGTCGCACCCGTGACTACATTTTAGCACACATCAGTCATCCTCCTAGCTCCGTAGTTCTTTAAAATTGCATAAAAATTGTAAGGTTTTATATCTGATCTTCGAAGGCTGTTAAATGATATTCGGCTTAATCGTGAACAGCCGACGCAAACATTTTTTTGGTGATGTACTCACGGATATAGTTGCACGAACAGTTTTCAGGTCAATCTTTGGTGACCTAAAATCGCATGAAACGTAAATCCTTTCTATTTTTCCACATCGAGGAAACAAAAGAAGAATTAAGGAACTGAACTATTTTCCAAAGTCAAACAGAAACAATTTAGTGACTCACCTCACTTGATTCACTGCTGTTCAAGGAAGTCTATTGCGCCCTTAGTGTCCTAAAAGCGAGGAGTACATGCCAGGAAATCAACATTGTGAGTTCCTGTCCTACCACATACGTAATACCTTCAGTGTCTCTGGTCTGGCAGGACGTTAATAAAATGCACTGAAGGTAATCTACAAGCCGAATAAGATTTGTTGCACGAAGCGTCCAGTTTTAACAGCCTCTGTGGAGTATTCATTCACAATTAGAGTTCATCGATTCCCTCGAAAAATGTACTGTGGAAAATTCCAGAAAGGCAATCTGGACAAAATTCCACTCCATAGGAGATGGAGGTGATTGGTGTCAGACGGAAGCTGGTATACAATGCAAGAAATGTAACTCTGCCCTAAGAAAGGTGACCGGCTTATTCATCAAAATGAACGAAAATTCCGATAGTCCGTATGCATTTCGGTGACGCAGTGAGCACAAAATACAACACGTTTTTTGAACTGATTTTAGCCGCAATCCAAAGACAACAGTGGACCATTGTTTATTGTAAGCGTAGAACACCGAGAACTAACTAATTTAGTGGAACTGACACCATGTGCTGTACTCATTAATAAATAACAAAATATCACAGTTTAAATAGTTATGCGTAACACTCGCGACCCGAAACGACCGGTAAATTTGTTTCCATTAGGATGTGCTGTTTTAATTTCATGCTCGTGAATAGGAGATGAATTCATATTGTTAGTTGTGATTACATTATACAGCTGATCATTGATATTTTCGTAACGTTCAGAAAAAATGATTGCGCATACTCTAATTTTAATAATCGAGTAAAACTACAATGGTAAACAATTTAATTGCCACTGCATATTTGGCGGAACAGAGATACCCCAGATGTTGCAAGTTGTTAACTTTTCGATCTCCCATCATCGGCCATTGATTGTGCTGGTGTATTGTGTGAGGGACAGTTTCACAACGCCTGAGCACCTGATGTCACAGATCTACAGTCGGCTTGGTAAATTAAAGCTTACTGAGAAGACAGTGTAGAGAACAATGGATATCTGAAGATTGTTTCTGGTACCCGCCGTAGATAGAAAGTGAAGATGTAAGGTGGATTAGAAGAAGATCATATTATTCAAAACAAACAGTTTGAATCTTCAACCAGTCACTGTACTGTATCACAGATAATATACCGGTTCAATTAGGGTTGTGATGACGTTTACAATGGCTGGTCAAGTTGGTGCTTACTTCTAAGTATGACTGAAAAAATTCGTAAACAGAATACGTGTTATAGTACTGATTACTTCACTAGGGTATAAAAGATTGTGTGATTGATGATGATGAGTATTGATTCGTTCAATCCTTGTTGTATGTGCATTTTGACTACATTTTAGCAGTTTCACGTCAACAGCCGAAGAGAATAAAAGGGAATTGGTAGTTAGCATGAACTGATGCAGTCGGAAGCAGAAAATCAGTTTGTGCTGGCTGTAGTCATAAAGATGCTCAAGATGCTCAACTTCAAACGGATGCTTAATGACTGGTCTTGCCGTCAACTGGTTAAGTCATGTAGTCGCCGTAATCAAATTTCGCAACATTGTCTTCAGTATATTTGTATTCTACATGTGTAATTATACGACACAGTTGTGTGTACAAACGTATGATTAACGCCACTCGTTCGATAACATTACTGGTTTGTCTTATTGCCCACAGATCGAGCTTACGTATCGACAATTTACATGTAGAATCTGTCAGGATTCACGACTACACACAGTCTATCGGGGCAGCTGTAAACCTCTTGGTTCAAGGCAGAACAAGACGGAATGTTGAAGGTTTACTCAGATAAAACTAGTTCTGTACATAAATAAGCAACGGTTAGCAAATTGTACAACTTACAACCAAGTGAACTCTGTACACGGAATTTAACCGGCAGCAAATATCAACCAATAACACGGTAGCGTAAACAGTTCAGTATGGCGGTACAAAGCAAACAAAGGGAGAGTTCAAGTGAGAGTTCGTAATGTCGATGTGGAGTTGGTTACGTGTAATAATTTAAGAAGCGTTCGGCCAGTAATTAGTGTAATCAGTATATAGGGATATTGTGGTGGACAAGCTGGTATGCGCTAGACCCTCATCCACTAACAATTTGATATGTCTTTCCTAAAGAGCAATCGGAACGCAGTCCCAACAAGCATCGAACTAGAGAACGCAGTGAGGTTTCGAAACAAACCGTATATCTCCAGCAATGTTTGGAAATATGGTAAGTAGTTAGATCCGGCCTAGTCTGGGACCAACGGCAGCAACCAAGAAGAGAAAAAAAAGCGCGAAATGATCTACAGCCCACTCAAATGCGCGCCAGGCGGGAAGTGCGTGGAACCTTCGAGAGCGTTAAACAACGCTCGAAAAAGTTCGCGTCAAACGACCTTGGAGAATGTATTAGTAAATGAGTCGTTAAGTAAACAGCAAGCATTCGCTGCGTGCAATTAGTTACACGAATGAAGAAAGTGGTACTGCGTTCGTATCAGGCCTCCTATAGCAGTAGTACACAGAATCCTGCGTACAGAACAGACAAGCGTGGAAACACGGTTGCAGCAGGGATCTTTAGGGAAGCCACACGATCGCTGGTCACTACAATATATGTACAGGATCTACAGTACGATAGTTTGACCAATAGGGAATAGGTATGGGGATCAGTTAAGATTGGCATTGCGCAGATCGTCGGTGGTGGGCGAGTAGCCGGACGGTAACGTCGATGCTAGAAGTGTGGTTCGATTCCGCAAGCACCGTTTTGCTATCCAATTCTCAGTTTCAATTGGAGTAATCCGAACGCAACTTCCATTTATTCTCAACCGATCTCTTCGGCTAGCTTGAATTTGTCATTATCAGCAGCAGCAGCCTCAACAACAACAAATGATCCTGGTGGTTTTATGGGTGCATGATGTTCCACCCAGCAGCCTCAAAACTTATATTATTTGCAAAGAACACAACTACCGAAGTATTGGCTTGGTTACCAGGTAATCACTCATCAATTCGCTCATTGCTTTAAGTGTTTTGCGTAGAAAAAATGTGAACATATAGGAACTGATGAACTGTCAGCGGATCCGTTTGGAAAGAGAGGTTTGTTTGCAGTCTTATTGTGCGATGTACTTTATAAGTCAAACATCGATAGCTGTACGTGAACACTTGGAAATGACGCGGCAAATCAGAGTGGTACTTGCAATATTGGGACGATTGGAAACAAGGTCGTCCACAAGTAAAGTTGTAAAAACCCTTGGAAGTCAAAATTCTTTCAGCAGGTTATTCAAAATGTAGAAAATGCCTACTAAGCATCCGGTGATCACAATCAAACAATAATGTACCAACGCATAATCCATAAAAATAATGTAAAAAAACTGACAGTTTAGAACAAAAAAGACTGAGACAACTTGAAGAACAAGTAATGTTGTGAAAAAAGAGAGACATATTGCTGGAAAGCGAAACTCTGTGGTGTCTGATAAGGCAGAAGTTGACTTGTTGATTGACTCACTGAACAAAGAAAAGGAATTGAAAAAAATTGTACCAACAAGATGCGAACAAGATGGAAACCATATTCAAATGTTTTCTGTTGAGTTGAATGTTGGCTAACTACTTTCGAATGATTCTACAGTTTTCACATGTTCCTCCTGTGGAACCCAGGCTTGACCGTTTCAGTGGAAGATGTAAAGCACTGAAACATCCTCTAAACACAATCACGGCTTGCTTGAATATTCTTCACTTACGAGATCAGTAAAAAGAAAAATGAAGTCCCACCTTGAATAAACCAACTAACAAGTAGTGTGACAGATTAAGTATTTTACAAGAGACCTGATTAGGAAAAATCCGAACATCGGTTGAATTCGAACTAACGAAAGAAACAGCGTGCCCATGCCTGATGAGCACTCTGTCAGCTTAAATGCGAGGTCTGTGGGATGTCGGCTCCGTAACGCAGCTGGTAGAGCACTTGCCACATCGAGGTATACTGTTTCCTTCGTCGGTTCAATTCCAGCAGAAGTCCAGTTTTTGTCCGTCATCACATCTCTTCTAAATCTCAGTTATTTGGATTACGGATGAGCCGCGATTATGCAGCGGTGAAAGTTGGTAGTGCATCGAGAGGTAGTCTTCTATCAGCCTAAGGTGTTATGGATTCGCATAATAAAGTTGAGCAGCCGACAATTATTCTAACAATTATTCCAGATATATGAAAGGACACCTCAAAAAAAAGAATGTTCAGCAGGCGTCAAAAAATCATTACGAGAATACACATTGATTCGTGTACTCAAATGAAACGTATCGAATGCTAATCAGTTCGGATTGTGTTAACTTAGTCTCGCTTAAGACAGTCAGCTGAACTCACAGTGTGGTAACCTTGCAATGATGTTCTTAAGTGGATGCATCCACTTTGGAATCAGGTTTACCGTATCTAATGTGATATGATCAAACCGCACTGATGTTTGTAGACTATTCACTTGTCACACATTACTAGAGAATTCGAAATCATTCAATACTCGTTATCTTCCACTTCTCGGCTCTTTTTGTTCAAAATCTTTCAACCCTGCAACTCATAATGTTTGGAAGTTCGTCACCTAATCACGATATTGAAATTTTTTCATTTGGTTGAAAGTCATCAGTGCCAAGTAAGCCGGATGACAAACCTCGGAACTTGGATTATGTTGAAGATGGCATTCCAGTCCTTGACGAGTCACAAGCAACCACATGCTCTTTGATCTTGATGTGACGTTTATTATTTGTTACACGATTAGTGTTCGCGAGACTCTTAGAGGTGCAACACCATTTTACTTTTAGTGCAGTACGGTCCTAATAACACACGTCATCATATGTAGTGCCAAATTCTTAATGATAACTGATGATATATGCCAGCATTACATAAGACACGCATGTTTAACATCCAAATTAAACAATAGTAGATCATCATCACCACCATTTTCAACACTGAGCAGTATTTGTGGGTACGATAGTTCGGGCTGCCGTTAGTCTTGACAATGATCCACGAAGTTGCAGAGTAATAAATAAGTACAAACGTACAGCAGAGAGAAAGAAACGAAATAAAATGAGCAAAAGGGTTATTTGATGAGAATGAAGGGCTAACAAGTTTGCGGATACAAGCTGTTCACTAACTGTGACACACTGCCATGTCAGAGAGTATTTTCAAACAGTGGTGTGGATGGTTGCGAACTCTTCAACCTGGTAGACGGCATTTGTCAACCTTGCTCAGCGAGACGATCAAGGCTTTCCTCGCTCGTGACCACGTCGTCGTCTGACTGCCTTGAGGTTCATTCCAACCATCCGCAGCCACATTGAACAATGTAAGGTGCAGCAGACCCTCCGTCGGCATACTTAGTACGTGACTCAACCAATGAAGACTACGGAATTTCTTTGTTTCGCTTGTTGGTCGCGACCATGCACATATCTAAAGCAGTGGTTTTCGACATTCATTAACAAATGCTCCATCTTTTATGACAGGGAGTGAATTTGGGAATAAAAATCAATTATTATGGAGATTTTGCAGCAGTAACCCATAATTATATTGAACAGATGCTTTAGAACAGTGTTTAAACAGAAATGGGTCTAATCAAACACAAAGTAAGTCTAATCTTCACGGTTCAAGAGAATCAAAATTGTGCTGTGTGTTTCGATTTTATTTTTAACGTTTGACACACATATAGCATGTACACTTGTCGCATTTGTATCCGCAAATATGGCATCACTTATTCATACTGTTGATGACTGTAAGTTGGAATGACAGAAACAAGTAGACCACGATGCAAAAGTTCACGAGTCTGACACGCGTATTCAATAAAATTGTTCTCACTTGCTTGAAGTTTTGTACTAGAACAGTCCTCCGCAAAATCCCCCAGAGAAATATTATTTACTTATAAAAACCGCCTTTGTTATTTCTCGAAATGTTTGCCATCAAAATAGGCAACATTGTCTTCCTGTGTAGACTATCTCCGTACTAAGAACACAGGCCCATTGGAGGACATTCAAGGTAACGAAACAGTAGATTTCACGGATCAGTACCATCTTGACTAACTTTCAGCAGGATAGAAGTAGTAAATACTAGTAAGCTGAAGAATACTCTGAGGGTTCAGTGAAGTAATATCAACACCATGATGCAATAATTAAAGATGTGCACATTCGGTCCTTAACAGTTGACTCAAAAAATTTACCTATATTGTAAAGTCTATTTAAAGAGAAAGTACTTGCAAAGTATTTGAAATTAGACACAGGGATATTTATTACTGTTCAAATGACGTATATCGGTTCGCGCTTCATCTCCAGTAACTTTGTCAGTGTTTTTTATGGAGTGAACATATAGGAAAAAATCATGGCAATCTATCTGTTAAAAATATATATGCAGTTATGGTGAGGGCAATTTTTCTGATTGGTAACTGCAAAACAGGATTTTAGTTACACAAGGAAACATTGCTATGGACCGTATAACTCACAAGAAAGACTTACGTTTCTGCTGTGCTGCAGAGCCACATGCAAGAAAAGATGCACTTTCCTGTTAGTCACCGTATACTAAATGGTATTCAGTATCTTACGAAATGAAGCGCTTGGTTAGCCTTTTCCGCTAAACACCACATTTTCCTCCTCATAAAGTGGTCTTTATGGAAAGGTTTCTGTTGATACTTGAGTACGTCTAGTGGACATCTCTAAATCCTCCTCACATGAACCGGGGGCCTTTCTGATATGTGCGGTATTACTGTAGTAGTTAGGAATGAGTAATAACAATCGCAAGTGTACTCGGGTCAAACCCGGAGCTAGTTTGCACGCAGTAACAGTAATACAGCGAGTGAGCCAACGATAGTGTGATGTAGCCAGTACTGCGTTTCTAGCTTAGGTATTCATTACATTAAACGAGGATAGCACACTGTTAAGTTACAAGTTGTAGTCGATACCTCCAACGCAGGCTGAATGATAGTCTGGGTTTTTGTACTGTCGACGTTGCTTCTTCAGATATATGAGTTCCGATAAGTCAGTGTCGGATAGTTATTAACCTGCCACTAGAGCAACGGCCCTTGGCTTTCCTGTAGAGTATTTACAAGGCATGTGCTTGATGTTTTCCAGGCATTTAGTGCGGGGTATGCAAGTGAATTCCGATGTGTTCAGATGTGACCAGAATTCGGCAGTGTACTCATTTATTTCTATTTTACTCGCGGATGTGTCTGGTAAATGGACTCCAAGAACGGATTCACCTTCATCCTCATAACGCTGGCAATTTATCCCTTCGTTACTTAAGAGCCAGGCGTTATTAATACGAATCACAAATAGTTCTCTCAGTGTTCCAATTGGCACTCACTCGACTAGTCTGTCTGTTCAACCCAGTTTATGACTTTCGACAATCGGGATCTGCTATCTAAAGTTTTTGATGATTTTAAACCAAGAATAGACCATTCTGAATTAGGCTTACGTGGCGGTTTTTCTCTACTTGATGCGTTTTGTAAGTTTAATCATATTTTCTGGAAATCGTGGCTAGGATCACAGAAAATCTGATCGATAGCTTGACTGAACATTGTCCCGTAGTCTTATGAACTGGATTCCGGTATAGTATCAAAAAATTATCAACATCTTTATCCAGCTCAACGAAAGTGGCTGCATTCAAGGATGTTTTAGCAATCCTCAAAGTATGGGCTAAGTCCTCACCCTACCCTCTGGACTGATGATGTTTAAGTACAGTCAACTGTTGCTTGCAACCCAACTCATTCAATCAGTCTTCTACCTTATTTCTGCGGTAAGAGGACTGCCGTAGCCGGTAATCAATGCACACGGAACTCCTTTGCTGTTAAAAGCCTTCCGAAATGCAGTAACTCCGAGATTAACGCATGCTGACTTCGGGAAATCCACCCCTGATTAACGCAATTACCAGACAAGTATGATCAGTGTATAATATTTGTTCAGAAATGGACCATAACATGGAACCCATTTAGATAATTTGGAATGACTCGTTTATACAACTGACAGAAGCATATGTTGTTACAACAACACCTGCATTTATCTGTGTCCATCAACTGCATTTTGTAGTTGCACTCCATCGTTTACGTACACCCAAGGTAACAGAACGAAAATGTTTTCTCATATAGGAAGTCAGATTCGTTTGACTTATTGGTTGTGTTTGTATTATAAGGCAGTTAGACTTTCCAGTCCTTCCACAGCACGTTTGTTTGAACACGTAGTCGACATGTCATATATACTTTGGCAATGAATGTTGAGTGTCACGAAAATACGCAGAGAAAGCAATGCTGCATCGTAAGAACATGGCTGCTCAGAATTTGACAGGACGCTTCAGTGGGGGTGATGAATGAATTCCACTTCTTCGTGGCCAGTTATAAATGTAAAATGAGAACCAAAGAGGTAATTGTGAAGGCGAGTAACAATCCAATAAACATCGAGCGTTTTTATTTGGCGTTGAGCATAACCGCGTTCTATCGAATTAAGAAATCTCCAACTACACAGAACTGGAGGTTCATCGTGATCTAGTAGAACATTTGTGTCAACAGGAGAAATATTGGTAATCACGGTGGATGGGAACATAGAACAACATTTATGGCGAAAAATCTTAGTGGACGACGCAGTATAATCCCATGGGCGCCAGTCTACGTAAAGTTGCTTGGAGAAAATAACCTGAAAGAGGTTCTGCTTTGGGGTCAGGTCTGAAGTAAGACGGGAGCAACAGAGCAACAAACCTATAAGTAAACGTAATACATCAACCTTTTTTAAAGTGGGAACATCAGGCGGAAATGAACACAGTTCAGAGTCATGTCGAAACGCGGTTTTATCAGTCGGATATCCGAGACAAGAAAACTTCGTGGCACAAAAATGTTGCAGCATTAGTGGCAACATTGTGAACTCAAGGACTTTCAAGTAAAAAGAACAATCTCTAACCATAAACGTATTTGCTAAAACCACGTACAATAATGTTATCTTGATATACTACAACATCTTTAGGATTAGCACAGACTTTGTTTATCAGGCCTCGAAAAATTGATGGAGAAGCATTTAATCCAAAGTGACAAACATATACCTGGAAGGTTCAGGTGTGCATTAAAGTTAGCAAGTTGGACGTGCTGTCAACAGTGTTAGAGCGCCCACCCTGTGACCGTTCCAGGGCGCCTTCGCCGTGAGAAACAAAAAAAACCCACGACACAGTCCTAACTAGCGGAACCGTTCAAATCGGTTGACACTTTTTATACCGCTATACACATGTGCGGTCCTAACTCTTTCTCATGATGTGGTGGGAATGTGTGGGCATTATGTGCCCTATAAATACCTTGTACTTGTCGCCCTAGCCGCACCCCGTTTTGGAGCGGAATAAAGCTCCTTATTTAGAACGCGTCTTTTGGCTTGCCTTGGGAGCCAATACGGGACAGTCACGATACTTTTCGAGACCGAGGTTTTCGTGTTAATTATTACCGTGACGAGAATCCCAATTCTACCAAGCAAATTACGATAGCAAGGACGAATCAGCGTACCGTTTAGGAGGGTTTACAACAAACAGGAACTTGCAAATATGAATTTTTGAGATCAAGTTTCACAAGGAACTTGGAACCGACAAATCGATGGAGGATGTCTTTTAAGTCTTCTGTTGTACAACCTCTTTGCAGTAAACAAGTGCCCAAAGTAAAACAGTAAACCCCAAGCATCATCGGTTTCCGAAAGTCACGTTTTAAAGATGTTACAACAGGAGTAGGCCATATGGAGGGTTCCACGGAAGCCAGTACTGTAAAAGGTACCTTCGAAATCCTTGTATCGTTAAGACCAGTAACAGATAGACCGGAATCCATAACAAAATTGGGCAGGTATAAGTACTGGACTGTGCATCTGTGAGTGAAAGTCCATAGTCGCTAGGACTAGGTAAAGCACGAACGGTACTACTTTTACCAGGAATATCAGTGGATTTCAAGACAAGAGAATCTATCCACCCGATCAACTGAAATAAAAGACAACACTACCATAACACTACTACATGGGAGTTTGGAACCGTTACTAGTAAATGGTTGTGTTTTGTTGCGCGTAGAATCAATAAAATCAACAGATTTTACGGCAGCAGCAATGCACTGAAAGTCGGATGACAGAGTGTGTAGTACTAGACAAGTATGGACGAAGTATGTCTTCGAACCTTTGGAGGACGGCTTGACTGTAGTTTATCCTACCACATTTGTGGTATTAGGAATCGCGAAACGGATATGTAAGTCAAGAATGCTTATAACCGTATGACTTGCAATTATTCCATTGTCAATACGAAATGCTTGCATCTACCAGTGTTCGAGTACTAACCGCTTTGTTCAAAACAGAGTTTTGATGAAAATGAAGTGGCTCAAATGCTGAACTTTTCGTGACTTCTCTTTCTAAACTACTACTGTTGTAGATGTGACTGCTCCCACGCATTGTTAGCATGATATACCACAAATGGTTCTTCGTTCATTGTAGCCTTAGTATGTTGAAACTGTTCACAGAGGATTAGATGATTACAATGATGCAATGTTTAATAATAATGATCTTTGCTAACGATCCAACAGTTCGTCAATATCTTAGTTGTTTGCCACCTAAATACTATTGTGTAGCCTGAGTTTTATACTGAACTCCAAACCCGTTCATATCTTGATTTTCCTTCCTCATTAAGATACAGAGTTTGTGTGTGCAAAAGGAACTGTTTATTAAATTAGCACTATCTTCGTAGTGTTAGTGAACTTCTTTTTCTTTCCCTCATATCTGGATGGAACACTCTCTGAAATTCACGATTTTATGCATATTTTGTAATTTTCATTTCTGTTATATGTACTTGATAAGATGCAACGAAATCACTTCGAACAAAGATCGTGCAATATACCACTACTAGCTTGTCTTTTCGAATTCATTTCGGGAAAAGCTTGTTTCAGTATAAAATTTCGCTCTTTCTGCAGCTTCAAAGTTGGCAGCTAGAAAGTGTTCGACTAGCAGATTCTTCAACGAAACATATGAAAACGGAATGGGGAGCTCGGGAAACACCAGGATTATTTTTACCTAAAACGTGAGCATCCATGCCAGTAATCGTGAGAAAGTGCGGTGTTTAGTTTCGCTTGTCTTCCATACCTTCGGGAATAATACACTAAATTGCAAAACGTTCCAAGTAATCATTCATACCCCATGAACTTGAGTGAATATACAAATTTTCCACAGTGTACAAATTCACCAGAACACTGTATTGCCTGTGATGCCAGATGCAGTAGCTTAAAGTACGTTGTGGTAATCGCAAGCTATTTTTCACGCAGTTAAACATTCATAGGATAATGGCTGATTACACCTTACTATCAGTACAGCTAAAATTGTCTTACTGTGTTACCCGAGAAACGGTCTTCTCCTCTGGTATATTGCTGCGTTGCTATTTATCTTAAGTTTCATTCATGGGACAACCGGAGTACAGCCCAGAAGGTAAGAACTTTTGAAAATGTCACAATCACAACAAACTGTTTTCATTTGGCAGCTGAAGCCGATTACTGCATTTGCTTGAATTGTACATCTTTTCTTTCGTGGCACTGTAATCTGTTGTCACTTTCGGATTCTGATGGTCCTGGCCACAGTTTCGCAATCACTATGTATAGTATAAATGAGAACGAGATATTTGTTTTGTTTGATTCCTTGATACACGGGAGATTTATCGTCTGTAACTGAACCGGTACAAGAGTTAACACTTCTGTTATGTAAATTTCATAGCTGCAATGTCATTTCTAGACTGTCTCATCGTAATGTTCCAGTCATGGTTAACTGCTTCCTCTGAATTCCTTCTCGCAGTTTGGAGGAAGTGAAACAATTATCACATGTGGTGTCTCGGTGTAAAAGTTTCTGCGTCATGTCTGGGACAACGTGCCTTCCTTGGTTCTCCCCAGGGGCTATTTTATCTGGTTCCCTGACGCATTCTAACATGTCCAGCGCATTTAGTGATGTAGAAACATAGCGAAAACCTTGATTCCACAGTTCGTCTATTTAAACGGTATGTATTGTCTGAAGCGACAGAGGTCCTCAGATAACATAAGCCGTTCATTAATGTGAAGTCTGGTACACATTTGTAATGCAGGGAAAGCGATCCATCGACATATTTCGCATTAATGTCGTCGCTGTCATCTTGTCTATTTGTCATCCAGTTGGGCAAATGGTCGCGGTTTTTAGAGAGCACGATCCTGGAAACAATATGGAAGTTTTGTAGAGATCTCGTGTTAAGAAAGCATCTATTCACCAGCTTCTGCATTCAACGGGGATTTTGTGGATTCCCTATCGGATTGGAAAAAATGGGCAAGGATAAAGCCTACAAAGTATGCGTTTGGTCTATTTCCTTTCAGTTTACTTCAAAAATGCGCCTTTCCTCCAAGTGAATACAATCAGTCCTGATTTTCCGTAGCTTATTTGGGGTGGTTATTTCAAAGTAAGACTCGATGTTCTAAACGTGACCAATCACAACCCTGGTAAGATTTCATTTCACTCGTATCCCATCGGTAATAGTTTGAGGGGTGTCAATCCGAAAAAATACGACTGGTAAACTCTGCAGTTTTTGAAATCCGTATTCCTTATCCTTCAGGATGATGAAGAGGTGAATGTACGTGGACAATCTCACTTTTTACGTTTAACTCATTTTCAGACTCTATGGTACCAAAAACATGCTCCTCCTGCATCCCTTGGCCTTTGCAGATCCTGTTCCGATAGGCTGAAGTATATTTTGTTGTTGCCTTGTAAACAAGCAGTCATCCATCAGCAACCCAGAGGGGTTTGAGAGGGGCCCCTGTGAACAGTTGGTTGCAGTCGTTCCCACCTTTTTGGATTTCGTCAGCACCACAAAAACCGGGGGGTCGAACCCAAGACCGGAAAATAGGCGTCAAATGTTAGTTCACGCAATTCTACACCAGACCATACGGCAGCGGCTGCACAGGTTGTAATAGGGTACGTGAATTAGTTCCATTATTTAGTAAGTTAACGCTTCTCACAGGCTGAGACCAATCAGCTATCTGTGATTAGCATGCGCACTAACTAACATGTAACACGACCCCAGAATGGAGCAGTTTGTCTCTAAGGCTACCAGCGGTGGATAGTTGTTTCGACCATGTTGAGTCTCATTGGCATCAAGCATACTGGTGAAATGTACTCATGGTTCATAATTGTCAGCATGGTTTTCCACTAGATCAAAGGCTTGAGTCATTAAGGTTGCATGAACGTGACACACATCGTCTCTTGATCCCGGTGTCACCAGCCCGGTTGTCTAGTGAGTGTTCCCATGACAAAAGATCGCCCAGTGAAGCATGATTCCTATTGTTCGATTTGAACGTACAGTCTACCAAACGTGTGATCTGGGAAATTCCGGTTCACCCGACTAAAGGTCACACTCACCCTTGTTTGCTTCTGTTCTTTTCAGTGATGATCTATGTTGTCACTCTCTTGTCGTTGTTTGCGACCTACTAGTTGCAGATTTTGGAAATTTCCCCACGGACATTTCGCGATATTCCACCAGATATCGAATTATATGGGACCATGACTTATTCCTCATCATACTCCCTCTTTAATGGATTTGCCTCGCATGTACCGGGATCCCACTCATTAATTCATCGACTACGAGAATTTCAAATTACCTGAAAACTCGTATTTTTGCAAGTCATGATGATAAAACACCCATCTCACCGTCCTTTAAGCTTATCTGCATTTGAACCCGCTGTTTCTGGTCGACTACAGTTTCCAACATTCACTTAGTTACCGAAGTTGAACGATCGCTATTTTTGTCCTGTTCTTTAAGTTCCATCTTTGTCTGTTTCGTTTTAGTTCTTCCGTCGTACATTTGAGTACCAGGTGCTTCAAATGATTTCATTCTTCTGGTTATCATTCTTTTCTATATACGCCGGCTATACGGTCACCACATAATAACCTTGATTTCCCACGCAACATAGGCACTAATGTAGTGAGAACGACCCGCTGATATCGGCGGATTTGAGAGTGGCAGTTGTGAAGGAATGTCATCAACTGGCTCATACGAGGTGTTGTCGAACTTACGAAATGCTGAAGCAAAGGGCATACTGGCCGGGAATGAAGGATGATGTGAACACTTGTGTGAGGGTATGCTAGTAATACCAGTTACTGAAGAGCATTAACCATCCCAGACAGTATACTATACAACCAGTTCCAGTCATTGAAATTTGGGAATTGTGGTCGGTGGATGTGATGGGCCCCTTCCCGGTTACCACGTCCGAAAATCAGTACGTCATTGTCATGACTTAACATTTCATTATACCCGATCAGCGTGCAAGCACTGTGTGCAGGGCGGTGATGGAACCCATTGTTGCATATCACGGAATACTGCGAAGCTTATTGACTGATCAAGGTCCCGGCTTCGAAAGTGAGGAGTTTCGGAAACGTTGGAGCGCTTGAGAGTTGAGAAAATTTGCACAACTCCACACCATCCTCAATCAAAGGGATTAACGGAAAGAAACAAATGGTTGGTGGCGAATAGAGAAAGCTGGGAAGAAATCAGCACTGATTCTGTTGACCCACCGTTCGTTGCCACAAGGAACAGTAAAGAAGTCGTCGTTCGAGCAGAAGCGTGGAAGCGTGCCTCGTTTGCTAGTCGATCAGGTAACTGGCGTTTGAAGAGATCAACGGATGAGCACGTTTGAGTTCGCAGAGGCTCAGAGGTTGGTCATCCAGAACCTGACACGTGTACAAGAAATTTCTAAGAGCAGTCTGTTGAAGACTTATCGGGTCGATGTGCTGTGTTTGAAATTGGTTCCAGGGTTAGATACAGAGACCGGTGGAGTTTGGACGCAACAGGAGCCGGATCTAGCAAGATGGAGGGGACCGTATGTAGCAGTGGAACTTTGCGGTCAAGAGTGAAGAGAATCAGCGTCGACCTTATGAAGGCCATCTTTATAGATGATATGACACCCCGATCGGAGTTAGATTTCCACGAGAAGCATCGACATCCTCCAGATCGGCATGCAGATCGTCGAGATAACGAAGGGAGCTGGAACGACTTTTGCCGCAGCTGGAACAATCTTTGCGGAGTGTGGAGTGTAGTGAAGACGAGCGACTGCACTGTACTACTCGCACTGTTACAATGCAGTACTGAGGCACGAGCACGTATTTGGATATTGAAGAAATGCAGGAAATATACAAACAGAAACATTGGAGTGTTGTTTTGCATGAAATGGTTCCCACTACATGCAGGAACTGAACATTAGAAATCGTTACGTTCTTAGATCAATTTTTGTTTGTTGTTGTGTTGTAGTGCATAACCTATGTATTGGGTTTCAGACTAAACAATCCTTACGCCATCCGCGTCCTCAACTCACAACACTAGTGGTGAAATCTGCGTTGTTGTACGTTTCGCCATACGGCGTCCAAGTAAGATCAATGGTAACTTCTCCCCGATACCCCCCTATTATTCAGTCACTCTTTTATTGTAAGACTGAACCGTTCCGACAACCCGTTTTGGGGGATGTTCATGAACATGAATTGCTCTAGTCCCTGATAATCTGCCAGAATCACCGGCTCTCGAAATGCGAACTCTTTTGAGTACTTCATAGTGAGCCAGGATGTTTTTCTTGAATGGGAAGTCAATAATTTCTACTGTTTGGTCAACCATTCGAGTGGCTTCCATTCAATTTATCGGACAGTCGACCGATGGCTCTATATGAGTATCACCTGGACTTGTTAGATACTGGGAAAACACCTACTCCCCTTTCCTGCGCGGCTTGCTTTATTACAACACATCGCGTCAGAACTACCGTTTCTATTGTTTCTCGGTGTATTTGGAACAAGTCCAAGTGAAGTTGGCCAAATTTTTCCGTCATCATTGGTCAAAATACTCTTCGTCGTAGTCGGTCGACCACATGTTCTCGGCCCATGTGAGTACCAGCAGAAGCGGGTCGGGACGATCTTTTCCTATGTTAACTCAGAGTGCACGGCGGACATCGTGATCGTAACTCGTCTTGTACCTTCATACTGATGATGAGTTGGCCACTTGCAGGATGTCGATTGACCCACGTGTATACGAGTCCCTTCAACTCCAAAGATATTCCTTTGGGATTGGTTTATGCCACCAGACGTCAAAACACTTCAAGCACTAGTGTTGTGAGCCGAGAACACGGATGGCGCAAGGGCTATTTATTCAGGAAAGCAATATATGAGTTAACCGTTCCAACTTGACAATGAACTAAACCACTCATCTCGGCCCATACCGTCACCATTACGTGCAAAGAACCATTTCCTGCGATGCTGTACTCCGATATTTCTTCTTGTATTTTTCCTGCGGCTACTTCAATGTCAAAATCTATGCTCTGGCCCCACTTCTGAATAGCAGGGGTGTGAGTAGTATAGTACGGTCACTCACCCTCCTAGAAAGCGTATTCGGACTGCAATCTCCTACACAAGTAATAATAGGAAAACCTCGAACTGGCTTCAGTAAACAGTTCCTATTCATGAGGCAGAAGACTATATTTATAGGTACATATCAGTAGTAAGGTAATCAGAGTCTGCCATTGGCTGATCTTAATGGCACACGGAAAGTCATAAGCTGATTGGCTCAATACAGAACAAAAGACTTCATGAACAACGGAAGATGTAACATTGAGGCTTTTCGTACAATCCTGATGTGACATCTTAATATGACGTTTGAATTGGTCCCTTGCTAGATCTTCTATTATGTCGGGATTTGGATGTGGTGAATTGAATAAATTTTCACTACAACCCCTCGACGTCGTCAGCCACAGTATGAGTTAATGATCCGTCTCTACAAGAAACAGTCAAAGTTATCAGATGGACTGTATTTTTTTAGGCAAGAAAATCGTGAGCAAGCAAGGTTTGAGACTTCTGTCCGATTCTTTTGATACCTAACTGGCGTGTTCAGTTGTTTCGGACGCCTGAAAAAGCACGAGACTGATTCCGATATCACTTGCATCAACTGCCACCTTGGACGCTTTATTCGCATTTGAAATACCAAGGCCACATCCTGAACATCGTACCATATCTTCAATTCAATTGAGTTTTTCCCTTCTTATTTACAGAAGTCAGGCATTATTAACAAATCATGAAATCACTTTCGGACCATGGTTAACCGTTTCAAGAGAAGACCTAATTTGACGTTTTGAGCCTGAATTTAGAATTCTCGGTGACTGGTTTCTGTAGCGGTTGTTAAATCTTTTCATTCCAAAGTGTTATCCCTGACAAGGGGTCCTACATTGCACTTCAGCCACTTTGCCCTTTCGTGCTGCTTGTCTTTATGTCAATTTTATTATTGTGTCTCAGCATTGACCTTGACCCTTCTGTTTGATCCACACTGTCGGCAAATACCAGGATATCCCGTCCTTACATTTCTTTCTGACCTTCCAGAATCCGAAATAGAACTTCTGAGAACATCAAATACCGAAAGGTATTCTACAGGTGTTGTGTTGTGGTTCGTTCAAGTAAAGGCAATTTAACATCTGTTTTCTGTGTCAATGGCAGCCACCAGCAACCGAAATGCATACCCCGGGGGAATATTATATTGACCTCTTAAAAGAGTGCGAAAATCCCCGCTTAAAGCAGTGGGAATGTACTGTTGACTAGCGGACATTTCAACTCTCTCTTGCGGACGTGAGATTTATAGGTTCCTTCTATTTTTCCGGTCACTAGTAATAGAAATACAATCGATCTGATTCCTCACCGAACGATTATTTTCAGCAGCACATCTTTTAACTACCTGTACATTGCTGGTATCACCTTGAATGGTATTCTCTGATATATTAGCCCGCACTCAATGCTTCATGATAGGTTGGTCGAATGTTCAAGTTTGTGACTATACTCAATAAAGAGTAAATGTGCGAAGTGATCAGTACACTGCCTAATGATTTGAGCTGAACATTCCGATACAGCCTTAAAGAACAAGTTCATCTACTCTACAGCAATTTTAAGCTTCCACGTGATACGATTTCACATGATCTTTGATGAACAGTATACTGTTTTTGAGACACGTTTGCATTTAATTGGCACAACAGATCAGCATCTATTACCGTCTCTGCTGTATTGTCGATCACTAGGATTTTCTGATTTAGATTGACATCATCTGTCTGGAATCACAATAATTGTAATGTTTTTTCGAAACACAACTACGTTCCATTTACCCAGTTTGACTATCAGTTCATCCAGTATGTTCGTAAGTGACGCTCACACTTCAAAATCTGCCATTACGATCGTTTACTCTTTCCTGGTTAGTACTTTTGTTCACAGAACACCTCCATGAAAGCCCGTTACTACTACAAAACAGAAAGTGAAGTATTTATTGGGCCGAAAGATGAGCACCCGTTATACACAAAGCAAGGCGTTTGCTGCGTTTGTCCAAGTCTATCTTTTTTAATTTGCTTTGTTCCGCATTCTTTTTCAAACTGTTCAAAGCTTTTGTCAGTTTTGCAGGTTTTCATGAGGTCCTAGACGTCTAAACTTCCAACTTTCGTTCGGGATGGTTGACTTTGTGCGATGCAGATCTTCCGGTCAATATATGTGATTTTACGTACCTCCATCACCTCTACCTACTCCTATAATCCCAGCCGAAAGCCCTGGATATATTACTCAGTCATCAGCCTCTCCGCTGTGTTTTCACTCACCCCAAACAGGCCCGGCGATAGTTGCCGTCCCATATTTGAGGTTATAACGGGCCAGACAGCTTTGCTAACCGCGAAGATTCAGCTACATAGAAACAGTCCATCGCACACTCTTGGTCTTGTTCTTCAAAAAACTACTTAGATCTGTACTGCTGACTTTCCCTGAAACTTGACACCATCCTACTTCTGTTTTTTCAAGGCATACTCATTCTTTCTCGATCTGGTGAACCATCTCCCCAACGGTGCTAACAGGTTTACGAAAATTTTTCGTAGACTGCAAATTGCACGAACATCGAATTCTGACAGCCGATTCTCCAGTGTCCGTCTGAGAATGGAATTGAACATAACAACTCCACTGCTTTTTTACAGGCCAAGACATCAGTGTACAGCAAAGACGTACAATAAACAATCTACACTGTTCAATTTTTACTATGTACGGATGATCATGCCTTCGAGTTTATAAACTGAGATCTCACCACACAAAACCGTGAGATTTCCTCCAATCTCGGGTACAGTCCATTCCCAGCCTGCACGTATGGTTGATGTTCGTCTTTCATTTTCACCACGTTGAACAAATTGTTCAATAATGCAGAATGACTCGATTGATCGTGTTATCCATAGTCTAGTGGTTGCAGTCTTTGACCACTACTCAGGGCAATTTCGAGCTATTCCACTAAATGTGAAGCCAAAATGCGTCTCCTAATTTTCCACCCATCATCTCTATCGTCTACTGGCACCACGTGTTCACACTTCTTCTGCTAGCGTGGCTCTGAGTAAGTCAAAATAAGGTGGACAGCTGGCCAGCTGTTCACTTCCACTTACACGGGCCAACTTTTGCAAACCTTTATTTCAACTCTTTCCGTGACTATGTTGGATACAGGCTAATTTGAAAGCTGACCGATGGTGGTTAGTCAGTATTCACCAATGAGAAGAAGAAAGGATGACATATAAGGAACGTAACTCATATTCCTCTGTGATTCGGGTGATTGAGCCTCAATGGAGAACTGTCAGGACTAAGCTTCTGACAGTTACTCACCCATCATGATTCGGCTTCCCCGGCAGGTGCGAAACACAACCAGGTGTTACAGTCTTCCATCACCTCTTCGGTAGTCCCTGAAACCATCCGTAAGCTGAAATGGCGTTTGACAAACCGCTCCTCCTGGTACAACTGAAGAACCTAAAGTTTTCTACGAAACAGCAGGTGTACTGTTCATCCAGTCATGAGTTCAGATTTGCTACGTAGTTGCAAACTTTGGCTTACTCACCAAAAAGCGTTTAAGAATTATCCATAATTGACGGTTGACAAATGGACGCGATCGGTTGTGCACGATCAAATCAATATGTGAACAAAGACGTCATCATGTAAAGGCTTAACAGGGATAGTGTTTAGTACACCTCTGGTAAACGATATCGTTGGTTCAGGTCGCCGCACCATCTGGCTAATAATAAGTTTGTTTGCAGGACCTTGCGTCAGTAGGAAGAAGCAGCATGGTGGTCGGACAACCACTTTATACACATGCATAAAATAATCGGTTTTGGGAGATGTCTTACTGAGCCCAGCGTGTCTCCTTGATTAAAAATCCGAGGACTCTGAACACTTGTAGTAGTAGACGCTGAAAGGTATGATACTGAATGCTAACCGTTAGAACCTCTGTGCGAAGAATATAATAATTTGAATATACTGATCCCTGCGTTTTTCTGTTCGTTCCATGATGTTTGTTGTTATGCCGAGTTCGGTACTAAGTTTGTGACAAACACTTAACAGATTTTCAGTTGTGATTTCTTACAGCTGAAACGAACGCGCTAAGTTGACTCTCATAATTCACACATGGAACCTCACTCCTCGTCTTTCGGGCCTTTCATTAGTCATCACATCCCCACAACCACCACTTTGCCAATCGGTTCATCCTAATTAACGATAAAAAAACGTGAAGACATATTTTAGATTTTATTATTGAAAGAACGTTGTTCAACCAACATAAATTCAAACAATGAAAAACACACTAGATGATGTAATGTTCTACACTGTTTTCGGAAGGTTCTCTCGCCTTCTAAGTCATGCCGTTGTGAAAACTGGTTTAACATGAACATGATTATGTTAACAGTATTGGCAAGGTAGTCAACATTAATGACCCACCAAAGCGTGCTCGGGGTTCAAATCCCAGTTATCATAAAGGTAAGCACAACTGACGAGCTCTGACAAAAAAAGAAACTGGAACATTGTGCTTCTTTCCGAAAGGAACTGGCTAAAAGATCTACGGCAGTGCGACAGCTGCGGTCAATTGTGAATGATGTCCAGTTCATATCAGCCAAAGTCCCACATTACTTATCACCAGTAACACTTTACTCCACTACATCCACTGCCATCCGCAATGTGAGAAAGGGATATTTAATGTTGAGGGCAGGTTGCACATCGAAAACAGTTATCATTAGCGGAATCTCATTAGAGTTTCAATTGTTCTGATCCCAAGTATTATCAACGTCACAACTGTCCTTACTAAATCTGTGAAGATATTCTTATTTTTGTTTAAAAACGACGCTTCATTTTTTGTACAACCTTTGTATCACTTTTGCATGCTGTTTAAATTGATAAAAGTAACTTCGTAATACAATACAAATTTTGTCCACACCAGTCTGCTTTTCTCTCCGTTGCGTAGTTGTTTGACGATACTAAAGGGATCTGTCATCCAATTTTTTTAGCCCCGTTGTACTACGAACATCATCGCAGCTCTGATCACGCTTCAGCAGCCCATGGTAACTCCGTAATACTCCTCCATTCCGGATACAGGTAAAGTGAAATATTGTGGTGATCATCTTGAACACTTGTGAACACTTCTCGTGAGCCAAATCCTTTGGTTACTGTAACTTGCTAGAACCTTGTTAAAATTTTGTTTCATTCGTTCATTTGTGTTATCACCGATAACCTAGTGAGGTACGCTCGTAATTTACTTAGTCTATTCAGTAACTCGTCTTGACCACTACAAATTCTACAATATGCCCTCAATCAACATGCAAGGTCTGGTCTTAATTACAGTGGATCGGAAACATCTCACTGGAAATATTCTTGTGAATAGGTTCAGCAGATAGTTCAACATCACTGTCTCAGTGTGAAGAGCATCATGTGATTGACCACTCCTCAAAGTGCGTAGAAGAATGCTTCCAATAAACAGTTTCACCAGACATTCGCTTGTAGTGCTGTGAGCTCCGGTGTAATCGTGAAGCAAGAATTTATCGATTGTTTTACGAATTTCTGTGAAATCCAACCATTTACCTGTGTAAATAACACTCACTATGATCTGCACTGAAGGTTCGATCAAACCATTGGACTGAGAAAACCGACACGGATAAATAGAAGCCAAAACCCCACTGCTTGTACCAAGTAGTTTTCCGGTGGTGGACTGAATGCTACTCTCACTAAAAGTACGTTCCTAAGGCACCTTTTCAACTTAACGTCCAGCCAATTCTTCTATATTAAGCACTTTGTGGAACAGTCAGTGATCATCAGTAAGATACTACACTCCTCGGCCCTAGGATTCTCACGAATGTCTACAAAATAATCCTCTGTGCTTCTTGAACATCATTATTGGTAACAATGGATTAGTGACTGATAGCGTTGCTTAATATTCTTGTAATTTGTGCTGTACTCTACACCCACTTATAGACGAAAACCTATGTACCACAACCTGTG
Organism: Paragonimus heterotremus; assembly: GCA_013368495.1. Classification (NCBI taxonomy): domain Eukaryota; kingdom Metazoa; phylum Platyhelminthes; class Trematoda; order Plagiorchiida; family Troglotrematidae; genus Paragonimus; species Paragonimus heterotremus. The sequence goes on from LUCH01001387.1 coordinate 82,721, forward strand.
AACGGAAGCTGGGTACGATATTTTCAAGTGACAGTTTGCTGCCTTCCAGCTTTGCCTCCATGATCCAAAAATAGGATTTAGTGCTTGAGGGTATTCAACAAATTGGACCTTTTCATATACTTTTTTCTTCTACCGTTTGGCCCTGGGGTGTACCCTCATCTTGAGGCAGCTATCCAAGCTTGCCAGTTTTACCTTGTAAAAAGCATTGTCTTTAATGAGAAAGAAATCTGAAAAATAGGGTTGCGGCCCTTTGTTAACCATCAAAACAAGATATATAACGTAAACTGGAACCACTCGCAATGCACCATGGACATGACATGAGAGAGTCACTCATAATAGACACTGTCCAGCATCAGTCATATTGTGATAGAAGACTAAGTCGGGGAAGCGATTACTCCAATACTCAGTGGAATATCTCGACGTAATGGTGATATATGATCAAAACCCATAGCGGATGGATTGCGGACAATACGATCGGTCAAGCAAGTCGTTATTCAACAAAATTCGACCAATGGACGAGAAATGGCAAGCGACAATCTACGACAGAAAGCATCAGCCAAACACACAGAACCAGACAGAGGTGAACGTAACGTATAACTGGAAACTTCGCTGTGTTGTGAGCTGGAACGCAGGCCCATAAACCGCAACGTGTGGGAACCTGTTAACTGGACAAAAAGTATTGTTTTACTGAGCAACGTTTCGACACAGTATCATCTGTTATCTTGTTATTAGTAATTTAGGACAATCCACTCAGAAACACATAATCGACAAATCCAGTAGCATCGATTCAGACGATCGGGCTAATGGGACTGTCTTCCAAGTATAAAAAACATCAGAAAAGGCAATCGAAAGGATTGGAATTCATACAATATTACTGACAGAATTAGAACACAAATGCTGTCTCATCTTGAACATGATTTAACTAGATGTGCAAATTATCGAGCAAAAGTAGGCGTTCAAAAACTGAGCAACCAAAAACCAGTCCACAAATATTCACCAGGCAACGGGAAATGTGCTCATTAGTCTTGTATAGGTGAAGGTGAGGGCGTGTCTAACAAAATTGAACAAGAAAAGTTTTGCTAAGTACAAAATGGTGGTTTTATACTTGGTCATGGTATAAATTTCATTATGATTGTTCACTGCACACGGCAGAAGGCAAAATAAAGGTAAAATTAAGATAGACTTTCGATAAACCCAACAAACATGCTTCCAGGAACTCAACGTTCCCGCATCGTAACAAACATAAAACGACAAACATACCAAAACGAACCCCAATAAATTCAACATCACCGGTTGCAAAGTATACCTACGTCTGGTCCAAACAACTGTCTTAGGAAAATTTCGCTAAAGCTACAAAGTCAAACGAGTCATCTAACTTGCGGAGACCATTCTTTTTGCGTCCACGTGTTTATGACCTGGAATAGCGTCTTAGAGTCTACACCATCTGTATCATCAATAGAGACGTTCGCGTGCGGACTGGAGGAACACACATTCAGGGCACAAAGCTGTCTTCACTCAGCTTAAACATTAGCAGCGTTAAGACGGTGGCAAGGTAGGCTCGACCCCTCATTGAGGCTGTTAGTTAGTTGCCATTGTCTGTAAGTCGGGTGCGCCTGACTGATATTTTCTTCTGCTCACTTTTCCTTCATACAAGTTAGTAATCTCGTTAATGTGTGCCATCTGAAAGAACGGACATCTACCAAATTGTTTCATCTTTGCAAAACGTTCAACACAGCATTATATATATATATATATATATATATATATATATAAACATTCTCGAATTCCTATAATCTAAATGTTAATCCCATGAGTCCTACAGCGACATGCAAAAAATAAACCTAAACAATCGAAAGTAGTCAATTCTGTTCAGCACAAATGTAAGCCTGCAGAGATGAAACAACCACTGTTGTGAGCCAAGAACCCGAATGGCGCAAGGGTTGTTTATCCGAAGGATGTAGAGAGTTTTACTGAAACAGTTCACACTCGTGCAACATACCACCCAATGCTAAATTCCTACAACGGCATGCTGGAAACAGAGTGGACTCATAGTCATCAAAAGTAGGTGAATTAACGCGTAATATATCCTAACGTGTGGTTGCCGTCGAGACGCTCCTCGAAGAGGAAAGGAAGTTGCTCGAACAATACATACAGACAGAGATGCAAAATCAAGGGAGCAAAAATAATGACAAGTTGCTGTGTAGTCTGAATCCAGTCAACACGCAAGTTTAGTTTCCAACGAAACGAGAACGGTACGTTCAAGAGTTTCCTCTGTAACAGTGAGCCGCATCACGTTAGAGGTGCTATCGCTAAGTCCAAAATTTTGCCATCCAAAGTCCAACTGTAACCGATTAGACACTGAGTTTCAAGTTGAAAACTTACATGCACAACTCGATGGACTCATTCCATCGTCAGGATGTAATGCTGAGCACTATAAGTCCACTTATATGAACGCCTGTCACACTCATCTGAGTAGCAACGTACCAAAGTGCGATTTAATGAAGTGAGAACACAGTTGCAAACCAATCAGAATATTTTAATCACGAAGGCTGATAAACGAGCGGGCCTAGTTTTATTGAATAAGGCTGATTACGTTACCAAAATGTCGATTCTCTCAAAGTTTCAGAAAATGGAGAAAAATGGGGACAAAACGACAGCGATAGATAAAAGATTGTCCGAACGGTTGGTCTCAGTGAAGTGGTGGATAGCTATTTGGACTTAGTTGAGTCTAATCAACATCACGCACGGTGCATGATTGTTTGTTTGCAGGTCAACCACAAAAGAGCTGATTGATTTCGGCCTATGAGCGAAACGAAGCGTAACGGCCAGGGAAACTAAATGCTTGTCCAAATTACTCAACCAAAAGAAACATGTAGGCGTTATCGATGATCGAACGTTCGTGCGCATCAGACATACTGGAACGGTCTCTCCACGTTTGTACGGTCTCTTCAAAGTCCATAAGGACGGAGTATCATTAAGACCGATGCTGGATATTTATCAGTCGTCATATCACGCCTCAGCTTAATGGCTAATGAAGATATTAAAACCGAACAAATCATGACTGACTCCTTTCACTCTAAAAAAAATACATCCAGCTTTGTGGATTCAATCGATCAGTAAATATCGGGACCGACATGCTGTCCTTGAATGTGACCTCTCTATTCACTAATTTACCATTGCGGGTAACTATTGACTACCTGTGCACTTATATCGAAAACAATCAGATTGATGTCGGAATTACAGGGAAAAGGTTAGAAGAATTACTATTGTTTTGCGCCTACAATGTCCATCTTCAGTTTGATGGAGAGTTATACAGGCAGGAAGGTAGCATTGGGTTCACCTCTATGTCCGCTACTCACATATTTAATTACGGTCAAACTAGAGACCACTGACTTCAATCACAGTGTAAATAGATACAAGCTTTACAAGAGCTGTGTGGATAACATATTTCGTCTCCTCCCAAATGATGATCCCCAAGTCACATTAGATGAGTTTGATAGAGCGCATCTCAATATAAAGTTCGCCATCGAGTTAGAACATCATGACACTCTCTCAATCCCAGAAGTCGCGGGGATTCGTCGATTAGATGGAACAGTTCAAAGATCCATTCATACAGAAAAGACGTGGACGGGTCTATACACAAATTTACACGTTATTTTCTCGCTGAAGTACGAAAGAAATTTGGTGCGTTGTCTTTCGTACAGAACGCAAGAGGTCTGCACATCGGACACTCTCCAGGATGAAGTAACGTATAGTCGAAAAACTCAATGAAAATGAGAGATTTGAAGATAAAAAAGATTGCATTCCGGCACGAAACTTGAACTCGTGCAGACAGCGGAGAAAAAGCTGATTTTTCTCTGCCTCATATAAAGGTGAAATTAACAATGAAACAATTAACCGTAGACATTCGAACACGGCCGAGACCGCCTACCCTGCAACAAGACTTATCGTATCGTCCGACATCTGCCCGGTGCTGATAATAATCCCTAAGGACAGTTTGCCCAAATCCTCTTCGTCTTTCTATATCAACTCTTCCACCCGTTGTTGTCAAGCTGGTAACGTTGAGAGAACCGCAAGGGGGCTGTCGGAGAGGATGCCTGAAGACCTACCGATGTAGCTTCGCAACGGTTTGACAAGGCTCATTTCCAGTGCAATCGGCTCCCATTTAATTGACAATTGCCATCGAAAAATCCCGTTGAAGCGTTCCCAGTCATCTACAAGGTTCTTCAAACCTACTCCAGAGCTGTCAAAGTGCGACTTTTATCAACCATCGAGACTATTGCCATCAGACTCCACAACCCCTACCTGCATGCCCAAAAACAATTCGTACAAGCCCTCCACCTAACCTGGCCAATTATTTCACGGCCACTTGAAACCCGAGCAAATCTGAACCACGTGACATCAACGAACGCATGTCTCATGATAGGCACGGATGACTAACGCATTCATCAACAATCCCACCCTCCTTCAGTAGACTGTGATGCACACCACTTCTGTGATTTTTAATGACCTATTTGATTTGTTGTAGTTTTCATATATAGCTCACATTTACACTGTTATTGTAAAAACCAGTTGAAGATTACAGAAAATAGCTGTTTTCAGAATTGTAATAATCACGTGTATTTTTAACGAGAGTTAGAGTACTTCAGCCTGAGTGACCGCTTTAAACGACCTACTTACAGATCACACGATTCATCTCATTTACTATAATGTTATGCAATCAAAATCCGGGACGGTTTGTCAGCTATTAGGGTCAGGTTGATCTGCCAGCGTGGCACTGTCCCGTGACCATTGAAATTCGTTAAAATATGACACAGATTTGTTACATAGTCTGTAGAACCCGCTAATATACACTCAGTCTCGTTTATGTGGTTTTATCATTCATTTCACGTGCGCGGTCGATGAGAATTGATTAGGTGTATCGTATTACCAGGTTGGGTGGCAGGGAATTACAATACGGCTAGAAAGTACTCGATGAATAAGGTGGGGTCATTGGGTTCAAATTTTAAATGAAGCCAAAAAATGCCGCATTTTTTTTTACTTCAAAACTGTTTACCAACAAGCACATTCCCATACATTAGACCCGAGGTTACTTCTGAGCTGTTAACTTCACTAGTATCCCACCTAGCTGCAGATTTAACCTTTTACTGTACACTTCTCATGTCACGTGAGACTAACTCAGAGTTAATAGTGCTTTTGGGACGGTAGCGACCGGAAATAGCTCTACGAATGTATGCACTTTTGGGTAAAGGACCACAAGTCAAGCTATCTAGTCAATCAGGTGTAAAACCTATCATTGGAAGTGTGTACTGAACAACACTTCCGTTTGCACTCGTGATAACTAATTCACAAATGAACAATATGTAAAAGATTTTTGCGATGACGATCTGACATTCCGGTTTTGTAACGAAAAGGCGTCCAGTAAGACACAATGTTTATCGTCCAACGCGCTAGTTCACATGCTACGCGCGCGCTCGCGTTTGAGTCAGAACTCCAGTCTACAATACCTCCAGGTTTTCGCTCACGCGTCGTGTGCACTTCTGTCCGGTTGTTTAAGTGTGTGATCGGCGCCTCCTATCGGGGGGTTTACCGCCCGCTATTCTTCGCCCGTTGGTCCGATCCAGTCGAACGATGACTCATTCGGTCGCCCACGTCGTCCCCGATCCACAAGCTATGGGTTTGTGGACGTAACTCCGCCCCCGTTGAGGTATTCTGCCGAGTGTTGGAATACTTACAGCCTCGGCCTGATAATCCACCATAGTATTTCTAGGACGAAAGCAAGTTTAATTTCGTTTTTAAACAAAAATGAAAATATATTTATAAAGCACTGGCTTTGTACATTTCGGCAGTTTTGATGTATAACATTATCGGTTGCTATCCTGTATGGTTAATTGGTAATCCTACCGAATGATAACATTAAAATTTAATTTGCAAGGTTCCGTCCGACTGAAACCAAACAGATAATGTCTCAATGGTTTTCTGGACAAATAAAAGTGAGAGATATTTTCCTCTCTTCATCGGACACTATCAGCTTAGAAACGACCTATCACCTTACATCCTAATCACTAGTAAATAACTGACCAAGGACGTTAGACGTTGACTTATGGATTGCCGAGCCTCGCCTGATCAGAGTTTATATTACTGATAAGTGGTTTGTACCCTTACAAAAGACAAAAGTGTGGTCAGTGTTGGCTTCCATTGGGCTCGTATAAACAATGGAAACCGCGCATCTCTGTGCAATACGTTCCACCAGTTGAGCAATAGAACCACACCAGAGGATTGAAATCATCACATCTGGATACAGCTGCCCACTCATCCCAGTGCGTCATGTAGAGTTTGCCGAGTGATCCAAAGGATCGACTGCTGAGCCTGGCAACTCACGGGGTAGAACTCATAAAGACATATAGTTTGTCATTGAGTTTAATACAAGTGATGTGTCAGTGTTGAGTCTCTTCTAACATAAATAATAATGAGATGTTTCGATTTGATTTTCGTTGTGCTTGAGGCCAAACAACTTTATTTTAACAATGCAAGCTTTGTGGTTGTAACCTCGTTTATTTTTGGGATTTTAACATAGTACAAAAGAATAACAATGACCTCAAAATGTAAACGGTATGTTAACAAATTGCGATTAGCCTACTACGCTATAAACCAGTGGTTCTTTAGATCTAGGCTCCATCAGTTAGTCTGCCCCAAATTGTTGCATGCGCAATCTCATTCAAAACCGCGCGCCCATACATAATCAGCATATTGGTGATGCTAAACTTGGCATCAAAAGCATTCCAAACACGAGGCACACACTTTATGAGTTTATTCTTAACGCACTTGATGTCGATATTACTCGACAGTGTCAGTGAGATTTATCTATATGATTGATAACTACTCATGATTATACATAGCAATACATTACTTCCTCAGCGGCATATCTTAGTAATGTGGTACTTTTGTGGTGAACTTCACTTCACTTAAATTAGTCGTAGTAACAAAAACATCAAAAATACCGATTGTTGTTGTTTGTAGTAATGGTTTTTGTGCACTTCAGGGCACACATCATAGATGACCACACAAACTGAACGCCACCAATAAATTGTTCACAAATTTCGTAACAACATACAGCTTTCAGACGGTTGTTTTTGAAAGGAAGCATTAAATTTGGACTTCGAACGTATTAATGCTCGTCAACAGAGCACCTACTTTTCACGATCATGGTTTGAACTCGAGCCCATAAATCAACATTTTTGCTTAGTGCTGCGTTAAATTCATACAGAAAGACGATACACTGCGCAGATTCTCAGCTACACCCCCTACGGAATTATGCTCAGGTCATAAAGAGAGAGTAACTGTCACATTAACCCAGATACCAAGTCGTACAAGTTCCTAAAGTTTGAACTCGGTTCAACTAATGTTTTCTCCTATGAAGTTGTCTAGGGTGGCATTCTGCCGATATTGACAAAGTAATCAAGGTGATAGAACGTGATTGTTTTCTGTCGATGAATACGATCGCCTGTTTCACAAACTGCTTTTTGACGAGAAGAAAACGAGACGAGATGATTAAACATGCAGTTCGACAAATGTTGCTCCGTTTACATTCGCGTTTACCGAAAAGAATGGGATTTTATTGGGGGTGAACATCACATTTTCTTGGTCATCTATATATTGAGCATAGTCAAAGCTGCCTACTTTGTTTTCCACCACTACCAACAGTGAAGTTAATTGCACTATACCATTTCTACACATTCACAAGATGATCAGATGCAGTTGGCATGCATTACCAATGTTTTACATAGTTGGAGCAGTATTATGTGACTGCTACGACAAGTATGCGAAGTAGATCACATTGTATAGAAAATACCAGTGTAGATGAGGTCAGTAAATGAAACATTCATCAAACAAAACTTTAGCCACTAGAGCCTGTGGTACTCGGATAAAAAAACGGCTTGTTGAAATATTTGATAGAATAGTAGAAGCGCTCACAAATTTTTCCTTTTCGGTCATCAGACGGTAAAATGATAGCAACTTATTATGGGATAATTTGTGACCTAAGACTTGAGACAAGGTTGATTCTTAACATCATGTACCAGGTGATTCTCTGAGAAAGCCATTTGATTTTGTGAGCGGCATAACTTGCTCCACAGGAGCAAGCAACATATCACTGAATTGTACATAAATTATCGAGTTGGATTTGAACAAGATTCGCATTTGTGCCCCATTGTAGGTCACTTCGACGACGTTATTCATTCTACGAGTCGTCAGTTCAGCCAACGTTTTGCATCTATAATTTTTTTCCACCGATTGGAGTTTAACTTTCGGTGTACAGTTCTATGTGCCTATCAATAAAGTTTTAAAAGTAGGAGTTCTGTGCGAATGTCCGCTTCCATTGTGCAGTCCGTACATATTTTCATAGCTCGCACTACGAACGGGGTTTCTTTTCCATTTGAGAGGTAAGTAGCTGAAAAAGTGAGTATACTGGCCGTTCTAGGTCCCCTTCCTGTGGATGCCACTACGTCAGTCGCATAACCAGGTGCCTTTCTCAGAAAACACCATGTGACCAATAGATAGTTCTGTTGTATGACAGACAGTTTCGGTGTGAGTAGTATACTACTCGTGAGTAGTGTTACCCACAGGCAGCATTCTGGAACAAAAGAGCAAGCTCCGAACGCCAGGAAGACGATGGACAAGAATAGACTGTCGGAATAGTGTATACGCATTATGGCAGAAGTTTCGCCAAGGAGAATGACAATGTACTACCATCCGATGTATGTGAGTGTATGTCTGACGTGCAGATGAGTGTACATGTTTGTGGTTTGCTTTTTGGCATCAACTATGCAGGAGTTTGCTCAATAAACGAATTCCCTGGCCAAGCGTCCTTTCCGGTCACAACAGCTCGCAGACAGAATTTGTTCCAGCTCTAAAGAACAACTGATCGATTTAAAACAAGTAAAATGTTACACATTAATAATGGAGCATGTCACTGTGCACATAATATAGTGTGTCAGAAATTCGGGAGCAACTCACGTGCATCAGTAAATTGTAGTCAGTTATCTGAATTAACCTGTAGAATATGGTTGCCGATAATGTACACGATTAACGAGGTTACGCATGGTCAGATTGCAGATATTCACAGAAATGGAGGCTCCCAGAAGGACTAATCATGTGACAGACTGAACGTATGCTATTCAATCCCTTGGGCATGTGTGCATACTACACATTGTTGAATTGGGATTCTCGTTTTTGGTTCCTTATTATCTTTCTCATATCAGTATGCGTTTCTAGTTGTACGCAATGTATGCTTGAGCTGCCCGACACGTCCCCATATGTGCATGTGCTCGCACACACACATGCACGCTTACAATGAATCTTGGTAAGAAGACTGTTAGTGAGCCAGTCAGTCAGTTATGTTGAGTCTGATGCCACTATACGTTAGAGGCACGTCTTCCAAAGAAGCTCACATTCTTGTCCCGGTGGCTACACAGTATGGTTGGGGCGCTGGGTCATGAGTCCTCAGAATGAGACAACAGAAAACTTTCGTGCCCGATCGCGTGAATAAGTTGACAATATCACACGCCTGTGTACTTTATCAAAGAGTCGGGATACATGCGAGATACACTGTGAACAGGACTAACCTTGCATAACAGGGTCGAGTATATACTTACCAACGTGTGAATAGTTGGTTGGTCACTATACGTGATAACCTTTCCATCAAGGAGAGTGTATAACTAATTGTAACAATCGATGAGTAGCGAGTAATTATATAGAAGTAAGCTACGGCTTCCATAGTCTGGAAGCTGCCAGCATCAGCTTATTGGGATTCATCTCTATTCAGACGATATTCTCAGACGACATTTCATTTTAAACCAGCAAGGTTTTGTTACATAAAGTTATGAAGGTGTTCGGTAGTTCGTTGCTAGAATATCTATTGATTTGAAGGACTCACAATCAATGCGTATATAGGTTGCTGAGCGAAACTGTTATCTAGTGGGATTAGATTACAGTGAACTCTTAGAGAGACGTTGAAAGGTCACACAATCTGGTTTCGTCCTGTCACTTCGTCTCATGTGGGACATGCTCATCTTGAAACATAGTTGTTCAATTACATTCACACAGTCAGAATTGCCATCTATTGTCCTAACAAGATGAACTACAAAAAAGATAACCAAAATGGCATGCAATTTTCGAATAAGTCGATCAGGACTAAGTAAATCGATATTGTCAGACAAAAATTGATTAAATTTACTGACATCTCGTCCATAAGTATTCGGAATACACCCACACTTTCACCAACTGAGGGGTAATGTTACACGGTTTAAAGGCGGACAAACCACAGGCCAATGAGGGCAATATCGATCGTGTTAAGCAAGGTGAACCATGTCATGTCCCAAAACTAAGAAATCGACAACAAAATCCGGAGTCCAAACCAAAAAGCTTAATCAACGGACACGCCCCCTAACTGAGTCGGTGAATGATCGTGCACAGCACATCGCTCAAACCACAGTCAGACTGGCTGGCACGGGGGTGTACGCGCATCTCCAGTGTGGTCGTCCGGCCACATCGGTCCAGTGTTTTGGTCACCACGGTCCACGATCGATAACACTTGACTGCTGTTCACATATGTCTCTGTAACCGTCTCAACACCTGAAAGACAAGGCTGGACTGGCAACCATCATGCGTCGGTGAGTGCAAATGGACAGTATGATATTTCCTTAACGGATTATGCCATCACGACAGTTCTTTCACCAACCGACAGATAATAAAAAACCGCATTCACGACCGAAACGAATTTACAGATGACTGTAAGACTGACGAGAACATAACAATTATTCCGTATACTCTGAGACGCATAATGTTGTGCTTTCAGGTTTATTGCGCTATTTGTCCACTTTGACGTGATGTACTACAGCTATGCTGTGAAAACGATAAGCGTCGCTTGGAACCACAGTTTTGTGACCTTGTTACTGAGCCATGTCGTTCCACTTCTTGTCACCATGTCTTATTTGACCATAATTGATACTGTGATGAAGGCAAGTTGTTGCGTTATCGAGATCAGCGTGGACAGTTTGTTTGAAGATGTTATGCAGATTGAGGTGTTTTGTTCTTTGGAAACCCGCTCCATCTTGAGAACGTTATATCCATGATGCGAAGTCCGTATGGTCCGGGTTGACACGATACATTCGCATCGTAAGGGTTATGGTTAGGTGATTACGAACTAGGATAAGATGTTGATACATGTGAGTACTGATCGAAGTGGGCAGGTTGGAGTAAGTGACATAACACGTTCCTCACAAGTGTTACGTTAGTTTGCAAACTGCCTTCCCTAAGACTGTACGGACCGTAAATGTAGATGCTTCGAATGGCGGTTTAGAATGGATACTTTGTCTCACCGACGGTATATCGCACTTGTGGGCCCTGGGGTGACCAAACTGATTAGTGTGTTTGTCTGTCTGTCTGACTGAATCTGGTCATGTTCGGTTCAGTCTGCCGGACAGCAACCGCCCACAACTTGATATGAACGAACTTATCCGGCTGAAACCAGATACCGGGCATTGGACGAAAATTGAGACGACCAATTTACCGCGTCCGTTTGTGAACTGACAGTTCAGTTGTTGGTTTGCACGGTGTAGGATCTTACTGTTGGGGTTAGAACTGGGTTAGAACTTGCTTCTTCCCTCAAGGTTGTGTGGCTGTTATGCATAAGTGAGAACTACGATTTTAGCGAAATGGAGTCCAACAAAGCACAATCTTTATTGCTCAACACGCTAGTTACCATGCCACACGCGCGCTCGCGATTTCGAATCACAATTCTAGTCCACAACACTCACCCACCCACGCTTTCTGCTCCCACGTCGTGTGCACTTCTGTCCGGTTGTTTGGGTTGGTGATCGGCGCCTTCTATCCGGGGGTTTTCCGCCTGCCAATCTTCGTCCGTTGGTCCGATTTCGTTGAGCGATGGCTCGTCCGGTCGTTCGTGTTGTCCTCCATCTATCCACTACAATCAAAACTGTACTCCACAAACGTGTCGAGACATTCCTCTGCGTGTTGGAACAATCGCGACTCTGATTTTGTCGTTTATCCTATTTTGCCTGCCATGTCTCGCCCGTTGATCTGATTCGGTCGAGCGATGACTCATTCGGTCGCCCACGCCGTCCCCGATCCGCTCGTTGTGGGTTTGTGGCCGTGCCTCCCCGCGTTGAGGTATTCCACCGAGTGTTTGAATACTTGCACCTCCGGCCTGACAATCCATCACACGATGACCATGATAATTATAACGATGATGACTATGAGAATCCAGTCATCTATGGTATCGAATTCGCAACCATTCAGGCTCATGCGTTCCGGGAGTGGATTGAGTGCTAGTACAGAATCCACTACTCGTTCCACTACCTCACTCGTTTACTCAAACAAACTTCGACATCAGACGGTTCAGGCTTTTGTATGGCACACTATATAACTCACACGAACCGAAACACGGTGAAAAAACATTTATTATAACTATCAACAGGTGATAGTATAACTAACTGAATGGAGAGTGTTCGCACGGAAGTCATTAGGAAAGACTCGATTAAATTGTGTTGAGTAAAGTTAATCAGCCTGGACAATGAAAAATCGATTTGCCCTTAGATAATAGTTTTCTGCAACAGAACCATTGTTATCGTGTGAAGTCATTCGGCCACGCAAAGGTTGTTCTACCCTCCGCCTGGTCTTATTTAGTTACTCTTAATTTCAAACTCTTAGGGTCTGGTTTCATTCCCTAACAAGTTTGATTTGCTCAGCTTGCTAAAAGGCTTTGCAACAGAACACTTTCACAGGCGTTACCAGGACTTGGTTGGTAATAGTCATCCAAACCTGGTGCTAGAACTGCAATACCGGTTTTTTCGAGATAAAAAGAGAAGTAACTGGCCCGTCGTGATTGATAATATGTCAACAATCATTCAGAATTTTGGAAGTGAAACATGTCTCTTAATCTAAGGCAAAGTGTGCTCCAGGAGGGAGATCACGAAACTACCTTGTGAAGTGAATGAGGTGGAATTTGGAGCGCAGAAAGCTACGAGTAACGGTTTGTCCAGGTAAGAATGCAAACTTGATTACGAACCAGATGCCAGATTGATAAGAAAAGTTATCTACCGATCATGCAACCGCCGACCTGTTGAGTAACTATATCGTTTTAAACCGCAGAGGTATACAAAAGAATATCTCAAATAGATAGCATGAAACGATTTACGTTACTAAGTGGCTAAATATTTTTAATATAAAACACTGGGCTACTTTGGCTCTGACTCATTACCTCAGAAAAAAGAAACATTCATTTATTTCGATGACTACCATGCGACGCAGACACTTATTAGATGTGACCTAATTGCGAAGGCAAGTGAAAAGAACAGAAAAAGAACGACGGCTTTACTTGTTACCTGAAGCTGAACGGGTATTCGACACAGTTTAACCAAGTCACTCAAGGGCTATTTAACAACTCTATTTAGTGACAGTCTAGCCTATTCCAATTCGATTTCGGTAGCCGGAGTTGAGTGGACAAAAGTGTTTTTTATGCTCCTGTAAATTGTTGACCAACGAAAACTTGACTTAGCCTCGTTATCACAGGTGATACAATTCATTTAATTTCTGCTCATTTTCAGCCCATCATTTCCACCTATATATTATGTAGAACTTTTAAATAAAATGTTCTCTCCATTAAAACGTACTAACGAAATGAAAACCATTTAAAACGTTCCCACACATATACACGTTCACGAACACGTAAGCTATTACAATGTAAGCCCAACAAAATTTTGCTACCTCTGCATCTCAAGACAAACGAGTCGATTTGTGGTCAAAATTAACTGACGATTTATGATAACGTTTTGTCATAAACAGATTCATCCAAACAGAAATGTGACGAACGACTAAATATTGTGTCATTCTCCTGTTGGCTACTTATAAGTAGCGTCATATTGATAAGAAAATAAAGCAGCATGGATAAATTATTTTCCGTGCCAGATTGTGAGGTTCGTTGTGACACGCAAAGCACAAACTTATTCGTCGCACCTAATATGAGGTTAGTGTTGCAGTGATTAACATGGGTGCCTACTGAAATCATAGCCGAAGTTCTGTTCCCGGCTGTGGATAGGCTATACCTTAATGACGAGCTCTGACAAGACTGAAACTTCAGCCTATTGCTTCTTTTCGTAAGAAGCTGACTGGAAAATCTATGGGAATGCAAAAGCTGTGGTTAATTGCGAGTGCTGTTCAGTTTATATAAAAATAAAATCCCCTATTACTCATCAGTTGAAAACATTACCAACGGATATGTTGTGAACTGTCAGGTATTTAACACTTTCAAGATAGCAGTTCCCGACCGTAACGTTTACTGTCTGTAAGCCGAAGGAGATTTGATGTCCCACAAGCTTCATCTCAACACAGAAGTCAAGTTTCTGCAATTGTATAAATGCAGTGTAAGTGCAGACGACAAATGGCGCAACGTAGTTCACTGGTGGTAACTTTTGTGCGAAGGCACTCTAGCTTTAGTCAGTGTACCGAGCCAATCTGGAGACGGACGTCATCAACCGTGTCTGTTTTCATCGGACATTTATCCTTTGTGAATTACTTGGCTAGATTACCACAGTAACACTGAATAACTTAAGCTATTCTACTGATTCACTTGCGTACATGTTTCACTTTGTTATGTTGGGTGCTTGCAGCACAAATGTAACTATTTATTAACTACGTTTTGAACTAACATAACGGTTGGCGTAGCTATATACATACATGCATGATGCCTAATCTATCGCAAGCTATCGACCAGTTTTGGACTGATCCCATTGTACAGCTATCCATTGGGAGACTAAGCTTGCAGATTACGTGGATGTGATGCAGACTTTCAACTTTACGCTCGGGTTCTGTCAGCAGTATATGCTGGAAGTTATGCGAACTCACCTTGAACAAGAAGACCAGAAGCGTTATCGTGCACTGAATATGAATACAAGGAGGTCTGTAAATGCTACCCATTTGATTTTGGACAAGCGCTGGGAGCTGTGAGTTAACACATACAGAGTGCGGGTTAACTTTTCTCAACTGTGACAGCTGGATAAGTTCATTTCATCTCTGATCTGTGCTGTGTGTCAATGCGAATGCACGTTCAACATCACAAAATACGTCCGTTGGAGTTGCAGTCTGGGTCATATATTGTCTTTTAGTTAATCTGAAGGATAAACAGATTAAGCCGAGGCTAGTATCCGAGTAAAGCAAATGCAATGGTCTAATCAATCAAACGACGAGCAATAATGTTGATGCCAAACAGATGAGAAGGTATGTGCACAAATGAGACAAAATGCATGGTGATAACAATGAAATGACTCATTGATACGATGAAGTCCGTTGGGTTGAAAAAAATTACCAGATAAAAAAGAAGACAGCATCAGATGGTAGATTCGGACGAAGTCGGATAGAGAGTTCCACATGAAAATTAGGAAACAAACACTGGGCGTTGGAAGGCCGGTAAAAATGCGTAGCTGAACTACTTCGTCGTACAATTAATTCACCAGCCAAAAAAATCAAAAAAAGAATGGGGAAAAAAGGGGTGGCGAGTGGAATCTCCCGTTTAGTGTCACGGCAACAAGGAGGTTGAATGAACGGATCAATACAAAAGAGCATATTAGTGCACGCTAGCTAAGATTAGGATTGAGAACTAAACAAAATCTTTAGCATACAACGCATTAGCAAGGCCGAGGAAAAGGGAAGATGGCAGACCACTACGACCCAGGTTTCTGAAAAGAAGAACAGGTGATTTAGCAAACGACGGCGTTCGTCAGTTGATAGGAACAAAAAATAGACATAATAGGTAACAATTATTTGCGCGTGACATATTTGTCATCTTTTCGTTGATGGTGTGCTATGAATACTTGGATGATCCGACTTATTCGCGGCCGCGTTCATTAAAGCGCCATATATTTATGTCACTACTGAGACTTCGGACGCTCGTCCAGATCGTATTCGTCCAGGCCGTCCGACTGAAGGCCCGGACAAGTAGTTTAAAATGAAGACGCGCAGTCGAGTCAAACATGACCGGGAAATAAACTGGGCGAAACGTTCCAAAAGACTTAGCAAGTGTCTCAAACGCTGAAGTAAATTTTTAGCCACCGATGCACGGTTAGGAGGCACACCAAGGTTCTTTGAAATGATCGTTTCTGGGTCGCATTCACTAGTGCAGTGGAGTTCAGCGATCGTAATATACTACTGATACCGCGGCT
>LUCH01001387.1:99075-110202 GCA_013368495.1 Paragonimus heterotremus
TTTTGTGTCAGGTTTGGTTTACATGCTTAACCCGTGTATTGCTCTGTCTAATAAATAACCCTTGTGCCATCCGCGTTCTTGGATCACAACACTAGCACTGACACCTGGATTTCCACAATCGAAAAGGTACCCAGGATGACAAAGATACAGGACCTTACATTTTCCGGCGTGTTGGATGGAAGCCAGTTGTCTGAATCCCAGCAGCATAAAACGTTCAAATCACTCTACAGCACCATTGGTTCAGTTACACTATTCACTATAAGCTAAACCGTAGTGTTATCCGCATACAATAATGGTAGGTAGTTGAAAACTTGGAAATTCCAACATGAATAACGTGGAAATCAAAGGGTCCCGTACAGAAGCTTGAGGCACATCGCAAGTGCTAAGTAGAAAGTGCACCGTTGACCCTGACTTTAAAGTTACGACCTTGAAGGTAATTGAAGTTTGAATTAGAGGATTATCAACATCACACTTAAAGAATGCCGAATGGTTTACTCGGTCAAAGGCTTTAGAGAAACCTAGAAAAGCAACATCAACTAAGCCCAGGATCTCAGGATTGCCTTTGAAAAACGTAGTGTGGAGCAAACGTAAACGTTTTTAGAACGCCTACATTGCCGGTACTGGGTGTAGGTGGAATTAAATGCGAACATATCCCAGTACCGATTACCAGGAGCGCTGAGGGTATCCTTATATAAGTTGGTCATCCCACCCATGCGTCGTAATTTAGAGATAGCAGGATGGCCATAGATGACGAAAGTCATGGTATTGCAGAGTAGCTGTTAAGTGGCACCATACATTTTGGTTAGATTTAGCTGACACTAGTTCTTAGCGTTTCGTGCAGCAGCTGTTACCCTATTATGAACTGAGCATCACTCGATGCATGTTTTCAGCACTTTCCAACTCAAACTTGTTTAAAACTGATCGTTTAAATGTCAATCAATTCCTTTTGCAGTGAAGAAATACGTTTTATCACTTGGCCAGTCTGAGCTACCCAATTAGAACATACTAATCGATAGCCTCCTTAGTCACGTGCAGCCTGAACTAGTATCAACAAGGAGCTATAGGTGATATTTCTGCATTTGATGACCAATGGCAAATAACAGCTTTCCACCAACTGTTAAATAGTTTCCATAACAAACCTTAACCCTTGAGTTTGAACAAAACGAGGGAATGTCATTCCTAGAAGTTTTGCTGAAAAGACACGAGGATGGATCACTTCCCAGACGTGTGTATCACAAATCCACATGGACAGGATAATGTCTGCATTTTAAGAGCTTCACATCAATCACACAAAAATGTGGCCTCGTTAGGACTTCGTTTCACAGAGTTCGACGTATTGTGACAGAGGATGTCAGGAAATGAACTGATGTTACTGCGCGAGACTCTGGTGGAAAATGGTAAACCCACAATGTTTATCTAAAAGCATTCCACTTCACAACCTTTGCGAGTCACACTCATTACTGTTTCTCTGCCTTTCAAAGGTGATAACGTTTCAGCCCTGATAAAACGCCGTTTAGATGTAGCACTCAAGCGCACTTACGATGCCGCCCAACTGATCTATATGGATGAAACGACCCATGTTCTACCTATATCCAGAAAGGACTTGGCGCCCCTTTTTACCCAATCCAATATTTTGTACACGTCTGACTATATCTGTGGAAGCGGATACATCGACAGAACTAAGGAGCACCTCGGCATACGCACTGATGAACACATCAAAATCGCTTTCGAATTCAGGGGTCAATTGTGTCGTCAGTGCCATTACAAAACACCTTCTACAGACCGGGCACTTAGTAGGCAAAAATGCCACATTCAAAGTGATCTTTAGACCCAAACTAAAGCAGGCTCTTGATACTGCGGAAGTTATCTCAATACATCGGCTGAATCCCAATCTGTGCGCCCAGAAACAATTGGTGATTAGCTTTTCCCTGTTGGTAAGAAGGTAACTGGCACTCTTCGGTTCCATTTTACTTTCGTATTTTTTCCAAACAAATTTTTTTAGACCGATGTATCTTTTCATACAGTTTAACAACTGATGGACTAACCCTATCCCTCCTTAATCCATAATGAGTTACCTTTTTAATCAGTGTAAATCGATGTACATTCTTTTAACCTCTGTTTGATTTGTATAGAACTTACAACCATATTTCATCTGTTCCATTCAACCTGTATGGAATTTTAACCACCTCTTTTTGGACTCCTAGTACCCTATTGATCAATGGCAATTCTATTATATTGCATCAAATTGATGTTTCTTATCAATGAGTACGCTTCAGTCGCATCTTGCTGTTTTGATCACTTAACTCAGACAGTCAGTCAATCCTCTGCCTAACTGGACACTCTATCACAGGCACTTTACCCGAGTGAACGGGAATGAGCAACGTATACACTGCAAGCTAACTTTGATTAGGGTAGGGCTTTAGTTGTAATACAAATTCAACTTCTGTGCACAGCTGTATCGGGCCATCAGAGCATTATCTTTCTCAAGTATTGAATGATTCTAGCCAGGCAGTTCAGGTGATGAATATCCTCGCAATAAGTAGCGAAAATCAAGGATGAAGTGACCTAGGGCGACCAACGCATCCATATCAGTTGACTAGACAGAAATTCATGAAAGGACTCGAACACCATTATCTCACAGTCTTACGATGTCACCGTTAGACCAATCCTCCTATGGTCTCCAAATGGCAAACGGTCACCGAAATTTAGTCCTTAACAGTCCGCATGCTCAGTTAGATAGACATTTCAGATGAGTAGTAGAGGATTTTGATTTTCATATAGATTGAACATCACCCACAATTGATCGCAGCTGTCGCATCCCTATAGACTTTCCAGTCGGCCCCTTTCGAAAAGAAGCACTAGACTCGAGTTTCGTTCACATTAGAGCTCGTCAGTAGTGCATATCATCGCCACTACCACTGTTGTTTGTCTACATAAAAAAGGTGCTGTTATTTCCAATAAATTGAGAGGGCTTAGTGTCGCCCAGACTTTTCTGATTCTTCTTGACCTGGTAGCTCAGCATGTGACATGGTGTCAGAGGACAAAAAGAAGCCAGAGTGCAGCTTTCAAGGCAGTTCATCGAGTGCGGTTGCAATTGTTCCTCTTGAGCAGTTAGACGTGACGGACAGCAGCCGATTTCCAGAGGCATGGCAAATGTAGAAACAGAAGTTTGATGACTGCTGTGTTGAGCATTTAGTCTTAATGTTCGAACGAATACCAATTAGCGATGTTCCGGCATCGCGTTGGAGACGGAGGCATACAGATCTTGATGGATTTGATATGCGTTGACGAAGAAGACAAGTAGATTCGAAGAATACTGTCTCTAGTGAACGAACGAAACTTTTGAACGTTTCCGTTTCTTCCCGAGGAACCATCACCAATGGGAATCTACCGATCAGTGTGCGACAGCACTGAAGGAGCTGGCTAGGACTTGCAATTTTTGCAAGTGAATGAAGGACAGTCTCATAGGCAACCGAATGGTTCTTGCTGTTCAGGGCACTGCAATGACCAACAGACTGCTGAGAATGAGACAATTAACACTTACCCAGTGTACTGACAGTTGCTACAGCGAAGCGGCTGCGGAACAGAGAATCAAGGATTTTAACAGTAGAAATGGGAGATCGCTCAGCAAGTTCAGCCGAGCACGGACCAAGCCCTCACTATACCCTTGCCTGTTTTGTGGTGGACACCATGAACGACAGAAACAAGAATGCCCGGTGTTTGGAAAAACTTGCATGAAGTGTCGGAAGAAGAATCATTTCGCCAAGCAGTGCAAGTCACCATCCGTCAGATTGATTAGTAAGGACTCAGAGGCCTAGTAAATGCTGAATGGTGTTCGGGACATATCTGGTTCAAGAGAGATTTACACCTAACTTCTTACTTAAGACAAACGACTGCGATGTCAGTTGGATTCAGGCGCATCTGCCAATGTTATTCTGGCGGACTATCTTCAGACGTTCAGTGTGGAACCGTCTAGTACGCAACTGCGAACGTGGAATGGGTCAAAAAAGCAAGTGTGTTCATCATAAGTCGGAAGAGTGGCAACTGTTATGTGATTGATTTATTCGTTGTGGAAGGAGATACAACCCCAATCCTTGGTTTGGATGCCGTTCAGATAATGGGCATTTGGACTTTCCATCACGACAATTTTCTTCCTGTTAGAGATGCTCCAACTGTTCGACCAGTACTCCTGTGCTTGATTTTGCTTTGGGTTGTATGGCGGGTACTAGCAGTCTTTCTGTAGCCAAGATTGCCGTGCCGGTTGCAATACCAACCAGGGCAGTTCCGTTAACCATTCGTGAGAAATTCATGTACGAGTTGAATCATTTGCCCGAGCTGAAAGTAATAGTGCCAATAGATAGGCCTACCGATTGGGTCAGTCAAGTTGCAATAACGATGAAGTCTGGTGATATTTGTGCGCACTGACCTCAGGCCGTTGACCACTATACTCCGAAGGGAGTGACACAGGCTGCCGACTCTAAACGACATTTTTATCTGGATTAAACCAAGCACTTTTTTTTACGAAAGTTGACTTATCTACCGCATACTGGTAGCTAGTGGTGAATAAAGAATCCAGGTATCTAATCACGTTTGACATTCCTTTTGGGCATTTTCGGTGGCTGCGTTTACTCTTTGGATTAAAAGTATCGAGCGAAACTTTCCAGAAACGTCTAATCCAGGTGCTTGATAAACTCGAAGAAACGACTTGTGTGGCTGACGATGCGATGGGGGTATGGAAGCACGACCGGAACCTTGAGGCTTTTTTACAACAGTGCGTCACAAGGACTAGCGCTATCACGCGACAATACATATTTTGAGCAATGGGAGTGACGTTTTACGGCCACCTACTCACGTCTGCAGGTCGATCCAGATAAACTGAAGGCGATTCAGAGTATGCCATCCTCCACCGAAGATACCAAAGCAGTTTGGCGTCTTAATGACATGCTCAATTAACTGAGTGGATTCCTCCCAAAGTTGGCTGCCATAATGGGTCCAGTCCAGTAACTTACATACAAAAGAGTCCAGTGAATGTGGGTTGAAGCCCAACAATAAGCATCTGACGTAATAAAAAGGTCGATTTCGATAGCCCCGTTATTGCCATATTATAATTCTGAGCTTCCTCTGGTAATCCACTGTGACAGCAGTCAATCAGGCCTAGCAACTGTGCTACTACAAAGGAAAACGGTTGACTAAAGAATACGAAGCTTTTCGATTGCGGGACAAAACTATGCGCAAATCGAAAAGGAAACGCTGACAGTGGTTTTTGATCTGGAAAACCTCAACATCTACACTTTCGGAAGAAAGACAGTAGTACACACACACCACAAAACTCTGATAAGAATAGTGAAGAATCCACTGAGTGCTGCGTCCTGACGTCTACAACAGATGATGATCAGACTACAAAAGTACGACTGTGAGCTAGTTTACCAGCCCGAAGACCAACTGCACGTCGCGAATACTGTGGCTCGTGCTTATATACAGGGTGCTCTGATGGAGATTCTGAGTTCGAGAAAATCGCATCGGTGAACTAGAGGCTGGTGCCGATGGACAGGATGGTGGGGCTGAGGGACGCGACGAAAAAAGAGCAAGTACTTAAAAAGCTGACATATTATAAAAGATAGTTGACCGCATGATGAGAACAGTCTGCTCGAAGGATTGATAACATTTTCAAAGGACCGCGATAAGTTTGCCAAAGAAAAAGGAATAACCTTTAAGGAAGAGAGGATAGTCACGCCAAAAGATTTGCAGTGGAAGTTCATTGAACAAGTCCATGCGGTACATGTTGGAGAGAGCAGCCGTATCCGGAGAGCAAAGGACCTTTACTAGTGGCCAGGCATATCCAGTAAGATAAAGAAGTACATAGTGAAGCGTGACATTTGCAGAAGACAACTAGTGTTGTGATCCAAGAACGCGCATGGCACAAGGGTTATGCGTTTCGGCAAGACAACAAACAAAAATACTTATCTGCGTACGGCACTGAGTCCTGGCCGTCACGGCTGCCACAGACGTCAATGCTCAGTCCCTTTACGTTCCCTTACGTACCAAGAACCATTTCATGCGACGTTGTACCTCAATGTCAAAATCTATGCTCTGGCCCCCAACTACTGAATAGCAGTGGTGCAAGTAGCATAGTACGATCGCTCCTTCCCACTGCACTAGTTGCAGCCGATATATTCACACATTGGCGGGAAACAATACCTGATCACGGCGGACTATTCTGAAAGTGGCTGGCTAAGCAGTACCACCGGAGGTGCAGTCATCAACAAACTGCGTGCTCACTTCGCTCGCTATGGAATATCGGAGGTGTTTTTCTCTGATAATGGTCCTCAGTTTGTGTGTGCGGAATTCGAGGCATTTGCAGATAAATGGGAGTTTCAACATCGAACAAGCAGCCCATACCACAATTAGTCAAACGGGAAGTTCGAAGCAGCAGTTAAGGTTGCCAAACGACTACTACAGTTTCTTGATTGGAGAAAGTTCAGCCAATCGGTGATCACGCACAAGCCGCTACAGGCGGAATTATGGTCAAACCAACCAATTATAGATGGCAATCAGCTGCTGTCGAATACGTATCAGATTCAAACAACTGAGTTGCTGGGTGCAAGGTCGTAAAGCAACACAGCAACGAACTGGTCAATCATAAACGCCTGTCGCTTAGTGGCAACCGTAAATACTATTGTCCCTCTGTAAAAAGGTGGTTTTTCCAAAAAATTGAAGTTACTTAGTGCCACCCAGACTGCTGTCCTGATTTTGCTCGATTTAGTAGCTCAACAAACGATACCCTTAGTCGAATTAGACATCATGTGTTTGATAAATTCTTTCAAAAAACATGTAAAGGAGACTGAAGAGTAAATTAATCAACCGGGCAAGACGAATTTGCGCAAGTGACACTATAGAAGATGAACCGTGTCAACTGACAGGTTTTCCTTGACAACGGTTATGTGGATGGGTCTGTAAGGAGGTTCAATGACAGCAACGTACTTCATTGTCAACAGATCCCAGGAAAACAGTAGGTTTATAGCTATCGTTCAGACGAGGCGATGTGCGTCAATTAATTGCATAATGAATGAGATCTGCTATTGATTATTGAAAGCTGCGGAGCCAGTGGTTATGTACAGGAACGTCCGGATCTCCGAACACAATCCGATTAAACAAGCAGTATATCGTCCCTTCAAATTGAACGTAATTTGTGAGCACAAATGTGAATTCGCCGCATCCCTTGTTGGCAGACGTGAGCACCAGCTTGAAACCAGTGTAGTACAGCATTTGTCAAATTGAGTTAAATTTACTGTTGCGCAACCGGAGGTCATAATAATCGACAACCGGAAATAACCAGCACCATCGATTGCGAAGCATCTCATACTGCAACAAGCGAACGGCCAAGCGAAAAGATCCTGGTGCGTGGCCCAGAGACGGTCGTAATCCAACACTGTCACTTCGACTTACGAGTGCAAAAGGAACTGTGTATGACGTTGACGCTGCCCTGACAGGAAATGAATTGAGACTTTTGAGTATCTGTTTAGAAGTTCACATTTTTAAACCGTAGGTAGCAACCACCTGTGAAACCGAAGAGAAATTTGCTCGGGTACAAATCATGTGATGCCAGTCTAAATCGAAGTTCACAACGGGAAGGATTAGTTTTTGTTTGTTATTGTACACACTTACTACAAAAATCAAATTCCGGGAGAAAGCTAGAATTGAAGCTTGAGGGCATTCGTGATCAGCCCAACCAACCGCAACCTAATATGTGTGACCTCCATAGGATAAACAGGCAGAATTCAATTTACCGGTACAAACAGAAACTGCGATAGTCTACATCTGTATATACTAAAAATAATAAAAACGAACAGATGAACGTTTCACGACAAAATCTGTCATACTTACTCTTCATGTTCGATATCAGGTTTACCTGAACTCATCAGTAACCTCTAGATTACAATTCAAAATCCTGTTACGTTAGACCATGTGGACTATAGGGCTTCGTCTTATGACGACATGACTGAGTCAAATATTGAGAAAATACACTATCAGTGTTCAATCGCATTCGCAGTCCAAAGGACTATGACAGCGCAACGGGAAAGAGACAAGCGAAGTATTAGACACGTCTGACAATGTACAGATAAACCGTAATCATGCCCCATTTATACTGACAGAGGCGTCATGTAGCAAAAACCCGTCTGACCCAAATTCATATGACGTGCAGAAGCAATCAGATTGCGGTCGTCAATTTGGATTGACATACAACGAGATTGCGGTGAGATGGTCAGTGTTGGCGGCGACTACCACAGTCAATCAACCCGTCGGATGTGAACAAAATGACCAAATATATAAAAGAAGTATATTATGAGACATTATTCAGTTTGTCTACGTGGAAGAGATGCACTAAGAGAAAATCACAAATAAGGGTCTCTGACCGCTGTCGGGGAAATCACACTGGACAAACAGGTTAATTAAATCACCTAGAACATCCGAGAAGTGGGAAGACGGACATACCCAAGGGTCAAACGTTTAGTAACCATGGTCGCTTAATATTAGTGAGAAAATAAGATATCTGCAGGCAGAAACAGGAAGGTTAACCTTTGATCAACAGCGAGAAACGAACAACTTTCTAAAGATCCACGCGATCAATCAACTAAGTAGACAGGAAAGGAGCATCTACTCTAAGCTGGTTCCTATCCAATCGGGTTGTCTGAAGTAGTCTAAAAGGCCGTGATCCTGATAGGAATAATGCACTACAATTTGATCCATTTCCACTCTGCTGGTCCAGACGATTGGCCGTTTTATTTAACTAGTCTTTCTAACAGGAAGGCCAGTCAGAAACGCATATAAGAAGACAATTCCCACAGGAACAACAAAGGTGAAAACTGAGCAAATGTATGAACTTAGTTGTACGCAGCCTCTACCTAATATACACAAGGATGACCGTGTAATACTTGGATTAAAAATGAAGCCAAACAACAGATGAAAACTAAGTTATTGTAACATGAAATTCTGGTGCTGATGGTGATTGTTTGAGAATAACCCGACTGCGATGGGTATAGAACCCATCCCCATCTTGGCTACCCATAACGGACAGGTGGATTTGGTCAAATAGAAGATCCTTCGCAAAAACGAAATTCCCACATTCGCGCATCACACCGACCACACTGAATTGTGAGTCTCCATTTGATGCACTGCGGGAGGCTAAGCGCGCGTTCATCACAGTCATATGTAACAAAACATTTCCGTCCGGACGCTGGATTTTACTGCCAGTCAAATTGTGTTCCTCGAAAAGCCTGTCGAGCGCATTTGTAAGGTTTTGTAAACGTTCTCTGTCCGGGGATGGAGCGACCTATTTGGATTGGGAATTCGAAAGAAGGGGATCAACAGAAGGATGCCAGCTACGAAGATCACATGCTTGAGAGAACGCGAGAAAAAAAGCGCGAGCGACAAACAAACAAAGAAGAACGAAACATGGCTCACTTCACACGTGCAAGCACACAAAAACAATGGATTTTAACTTTGGAGACTAAACTAGTTGTTTGTTTAAATGACGTTGTATCAGGTTAGGCGGAAAATGCAAATAACCGAAGGATAACAGCACAAGAATCTAGACACCCAAAATCAACCGCCGTTAAACATAGGTCAGATGGCTCAATCAACAAGACAGGGCAATACATAACAACACCGTGGACTTCGGCCAAAACCAGATCGAAATACGACCTCAAAGAACACATGTGATGATACCTAGACCATTGGTGGATAACTGATGGAGTTGAAAATAACATGTTTAAAACCAATCAAAAGTGACAGACGGTTTCGCACATCACAACTCTTCATTAGCTGACTGTAATGATATACAAGTGGTATTACACAAAGGACACGAGATGCGTGACAAGTCTTGCCACAAAGGAGTTCTTTGTAAAGAAGGGCATCGGCTCACGCATTAACAGTACATTGGACGTAGACAGCCGGTCAAAATGAGCACAATTTCGTGACTCCCTACTGAGGATCACGGATGTCTTACAACCATAGCTTCGAAACTTATGTCGAAAAATTAGATAAAAATCGTCTCAATTGTGGTAATTGGAAAATAAGAGGCGAATTGCGGCAATGTGTACAATCCAAAAATCAGCTTTGAAGTTAAGTAACGCATACCGCGAGATTCTCCCAGTGACAAAGAAAATCTTGTTCGGTATAATCTGATTCAGGTTGGAATTCAGTCACTTGTAAAAGTGTGGACGAAATGGGATATGAAACGAAACTTTTAGCCGTCCGCTTGGTTTATGTGACTGATAATCAATTCTAAACACCGGAGTAAACATCCCAACGATGTCGTTTAGGGAGTAGATGAACTAATGTTACTGCAAACAGGGGAGTAAGCGATCATCATAAACGGCATCATCAAGTAACACATCAGTGGTTCTCAATGACGCTTTACTGCCACACAATCATGGAGAAGAGGAATCAAACCCTGTTTAAGAAGGGAGAAAAGAAGGGGAGGGGACCTAACTATTAAAAATAGTTACGTCCACATTCAAACCTACAACATCAAGGCGCCTACAACTTGCAAACAAACAGCCGAGCTGTAAGTGAAAGTAAGGCGTGATCAGCAAGACAGCCAACAGCGTCATTACGGCTTTCATTGCTCCGCGTCACCAAGTGCATTCACTTCACAGATAACTCGATCAAACAACGACAAGATTCAGGCCACTGAGCATGGTTAGCCGCCATCTCACATAACGTCTGCAACCACCGATTACGTGAGTCGCGAGGACCTCAGCCCGGGAGACGAACCCGATCTACAACGACAAACCCTTTTGTGAATGATTTCATTTGTTTAAGTACCGTGAATATGCCCAGTTTAGTCATGAGAAGAAGCGCGTAGCAAACCAGCTCGTTTTCAGTGTTTCATCATCAGGCTAAATACGACATTTATATGGGTTCGACAGGGTTAGTACATCAATAGGGTGATGGATGGTAATTATTAATGTCAAGTTAGTCAGACTCATCAAGTGTTTTTGGCAGATAGGTGCTCCTACGTAACAGATCGATCCGCGTTATTGATGCATAGCCATGGGAGTTTCAATGCTCTGACGAGACGTTTTTGTGAACATAACGGGGGTGAGTGTAATCGAATTGCTATGG